>JXSR01S068169.1:36940-48278 GCA_000969725.1 Ophiothrix spiculata | reverse complement strand
CAATTTTCAGAGTTAGAATTCGCCATTTTGCGCAAATTTCAAGATTTATGAACAATTTCTAGCTGGAATTAGTCAATTTGAAAGATTTTTTCGAGCTTCATATTTTTCGACAATTGTTACTCAAAAAACATTTGACCAATTTCCAAAGTTGACTTTCTTTTCTTTTGCAAGTAAAATGGATCACAATTGAATACCAGAATGCAAGACTGTGTTTTGCATACATTATGTTGTTTTATTGAACATTTTGAATGTATCATAAGTAATCAAAACAATGTTCTCGGACAAAATTTCTCTTAAAAGTGGAAGATAATTGGTGTTAGGTGTAGGTTCTGTCTATATTGCTTAGAAAACATGCACAAATTAAAAATCGGTATTCTCATTTCAAAATGGCGATCAAAAAATCTATTTAAGGAAAAGTTCTGCAGCAAATATGTGAAAATACTGTTTTTTCGACTGATTTTTTAATGAAATTTGACTCAGACAAGCAGAGCATATAAAACAAAGACGCATTACTGCACAAAATATTAGATCCTGATGGATAAAATGACATAAAATAGAATACTTAAGCACATATGATTGCAAGACTGACCTAAGTCCACTGTCTAAAATTACCCTCCGCAAAGCATTGCAAGCATTGATACTATAGAAAAATCATGTTACATATGTTTTGGATTCATATTAACATTTTGGCATAACTTGAACATCAGATAAACTGCGAGGGTTTTTTTTTTCTTAAAAACTACTCCAGTGGACTTGAGTCACTCTTGCATTCCGATATTCAATTTTCAAGTCCCATAAAATATGTTACTATTTTACACACTTCCACTTGAAATATTCTACAATGTACACAATGCCGTGAAAGTGGAAATTAGTGACCTGCATAAGTGGATAGAAGACGTTTTGGCCCGGAGCATCAAACAACACACCATTGTTTTTCTTTATGTCTGTAGGTATATTATGGCAAAGTAAAAAAGCAGTTTTTACAATTATATAATTTGACTTTGTTGAAATTTTCAATTCAACATTTCAGTTAGTATTAATATTTTTCATTAGCAGTGTAATTTGTTTCATCATGACAATGTTTCAAATAGGATTGATTGCTCATGAGCATTACGATATCAATAACTGTAGAAGAATTCGTACTTGTTTGCAATTCTTGTCACATATGATAATGACTTATGTGTAAGGAATATTACCATGGGCGCTGATCATCTGGGCTTACCATGTCCAGAGGGGAAAAGAAAGCTTCACCATTACTGTAATGCACAAAATGTCAATATCTGACATTAAGATTATCGTATAAATGAACCAAAACAATCCCAATATAAAAATTGCAATATTTTAAGTATTGTTCAACCATTTGTCTCCAAAAGAATATTTGTGTTGTTTCGGATTTAACGATACTATGCCCATCCATTCAAAACTCTTAAATAAAGATACAATTGTAATAAAATAATATAGAATATTATCACTAACTATATGATAATCATCATCAGCATCAGCGGTCATCATCATTCTGCTTTAAATTCAACTTTAAAACGGCATGTATTTCAATTCTTTTGCTAGTTAAATTGATTGTAAAATAAAGATACAATTGTAAAGTATGAGAAGGAAAATTTTGATTAATTGGTCAAAAAAACCTGTTTATATAATACTTTCTTGTGCATCTGAAAGAGAATCTTAAAAATGTTACTACTTTGTATTATTTTATTAGTAAGTACCAAGTTCTTAGTTAATATCAACATGATTAAGTGAGGAAGAAAGAAAGTTTGTAAGTCAGTTTGTGATCGGAAGTCGTTCAATCATTGTCAGTCCTTTGCATCTCTTTTTCCGTGATGTAATCAAGTTGTTAGAAAATGTCTCTTTTGGAATAGGGGGATATTTTAGTCTGCGGAAGCTATATGCAGTTTCAAATGCTCATAGTGATCCTGCACCACATCAGCTGACTGGTGCATTGGCAAATTGTTAAAAAAATACATCAACATTTGAGTGTTATCTTATATATATTAAAAATAAGATAAGTAAGTAGTAAACCACTAATGATTTTGTGTCATTTTGGTGTTACCACGCATTGGATTACAAGTCAAGTATATGTGTTCTACACTCTTAAAATGCCTAGTTAAATTTGACTAGATGCCAGGTGCAATAAGAGCTCCCCAGATATCTAGTCATTTTTGACTAGATTATCTAGTCATAATGACTAGATATCTGATCAAGTTGGCTAGATATCTAGTCATAATGACTAGATATTTGGTCAAGTTGACTAGATAATCTAGTCAAAAATGACTAGAATCTAGTGAGCTCTTATTACACCCGGCATCTAGTCAAATTTGACTAGGCATTTTTAAGGGTCTAGTCAATAAGACCCAATTCTGGAATTCAAACAACCATGCAAAACTATAAATTTCGAGAAGCATTTTGGACATGATGTTGATGTCACGTTCAATAAACGATTTGTTTAAAGCTAACCTGCTTTTAAGCGAAACCTGCTTTTAAGCGAAAATGCAAATCAAAAATACGTTGTTTTTACGAGAAACAGAAGTATGGATTTACATGTTCAAGTTATTTCCTCGGAATGTAAGTCTTGGGTACCATACAAGATTGTTTTGTTCGCAGAATCTTATAATTATAGCTTACACTAAATTTCACATTTCGAAGTATAATGTTTACAAATGTGGCCACAAGGCATATGCTTTTTTCTGATTTTTTAAAAAGAAAATGTTTGATATCCAGTTTATCGAATGGTGATCTAATCTCAAAAAGACTAGTAAACAAAATGCGTCAAAACACTTTTTTTTACGTCAAAATTAATAAAAATTCGTTTAAGGGTCTCGCATTATTTGTCATGTGATCAAAGGTTTAAAATTTCACCATTACACGATGAAATTTTTATGAATTGCTGATCGCTTTGTTGAAGTGACACATAAAAAGCAGCGCAGGTCTTGATTCAGTTTAAATTTATATATCTATGTAATAACAATTAATTCATGATATTTTATCATGCTTAAATACGATGCAATTCGAAACAAATACTTTCAAATTTTTTTTTAAATACGATGTCATTTTTTCAGCATTAAATCTCCGTTGTACAAGAAATAAAAACATGCTTACTTTTTACATCTCCAACAATATTTCAATTGCAGTAAGCGCATTCCTGATTTTGGCACATGTTTCACTATCAGTTGGCCACCTTCTTAAAATGTCATAACCATCAATATGAATATGCTTCTTCAGATGAAATCTTTTTATGTTTAAAGAAGATTGATTGTTCATGAGCATTATGATATCAATAAGTGTAGAAGAATTACTTGCAATTCTTACTTGCAGTTCTTGTCACGTATAACTCATGCTTATACGATGCAATTCTGAACAAATGCTTTCTAAAAATATTCTATACAATTCAGCATTAAATCTCCGTTGTACAAGAAATAAAAACATGATTATTTTTTTCCATTTCCAACAAGATTTTCAGTTGAACAAGCGAATACCTAATTTTGGCACATGTTTCACTATCAGTTGGCCACCTTCTTAAAATGTCATAACCATCAATATAAATATGCTTCTTCAGATGATTTTTTTTTATGTTTAAAGAAGATTGATTGTTCATGAACATTACGATAGCAATAAATGGAGAAGGATTGTTACTTGTTAGCAATTCTTGTCACGTATGATAACGACTTATGTGTAAGGTAAACCTAAAGATATATGACCATAAACCTTCACCATTACAGTAATGCACAAAATGTCAATATCTGACATTAAGATTATGTAATTCGTATAAATGAACCAAAACAATCCCGATATGAAAAATTGCAATATTTTAAGTATTGTTCAACTATTTGTCTCCAAAAGAATATTTGTGTTGTTTCGGATTTAACGATACTATGCCCCATGCATTCAAAACTCTTAAATAAAGATACAATTGTAAAGTATGAGAAGGAAAAAAATGATATTCTTTTACTTTAAAAATCTTACTTTTGTCAATAAACCTGTTTATATAATACTTTCTTGTGCATCTGAAAGAGAATCTTAAAAATGTTACTATTATTTTGTAATCAAGTTGTTAGAAAATGTCTCTGTGATCCCGCACCACATCACAGGTACGTGTCAGCTGATTGTACTGGTACATTGAAAAATTGTTTTAAAAAAACTAAAGATACAGCAACAGTTGGTTGTTGTCTTGTATAAATTGAAAATACTTTAACTAAACCACTAATGATTTGGTATCATTTTGGTGTTATCACCCATTAGATTACAAGCAAAGTCTATATGTGTTCTAGTTAATAAGACCCAATTCTGGAATTCAAACTAATATGTAACCATGCAAAACTATACATTTCGAGAAGCATTTTGAACATGATATTGATGTCACGTTCACCTTAAGCCGTTCAATAAACGATTTGTTTAAATTTAACCTGCTTTTACTTTGTTTTTACGAGAAACAGAAGTATGGATTTACATGTTCAAGTTATTTCCTCGGGATGTATATAACTCTTGGGTACCATACAAGATTTTTGTTCGTAGAATCTTATGATTATAGCATAAACTAAATTTCAAATTTTGAAGTATAATGTTTACAAATATGGCCACAAGGGCCAATGCTTTTTTTCTGATTTTTGTAAAGCAAAATGTTTGATATCCAGTTTATCGAATGGTGATCTAAAAAAAAAAATACTACAAAATACTAAAAAACAATGCGTCAAAATATATTTAATGTCAAAATTAATTGAAGCTCGTTGAAGGGTCTCGCATTATTGGTCATGTGATCAAAGGTTTGAAATTTCACCATTACACGATGAAATTTATGAATTGCTGATCGCTTTGTTGAAGTGGCACATAAAAAACAGCGTAAGTCTTGTTTTGATTCAGTTTCAATCTGTTTATCTATGTAATATAATTATATTATCATACTCTATAATGGACTGTTCTGACTGACGTCATCATAGGTCAAAAAAGGTCATCTATCCTCAAAACATCACATGATTTCTTCTGATGAGGACATGTGCTACATGTCGAAATATCAAATAGGTATGTTTCTTGTGCTGTAAGCCTGTTTAAACCTCTCAGTATGTAATAACAATTATTTCATGATATTTTATCATGCTTAAATACGATGCAATTCGGAACAAATACTTTCTAAAAATATTCTATACGATGTCATTTTTTCAGCATTAAATCTCCGTAGTACAAGACATAAAAACATGATTACTTTTTACATCTCCAACAATATTTCAGTTGGAACAAGCGGATTCCAGATTTTGGCACATGTTTCACTATCAGTTGGCCACCTTCTTAAAATGTCATAACCATCAGTATGAATATGCTTCTTCGATGAAATGTTTTTTATGTTTAAAGAAGATTGATTGTTCATGAGCATTACGATATCAATAAGTGTAGAAAAATTCTTACTTGCAATTCTTGTCACGTATGATAACGACTTAAGTTATATATGTGTAAGGAAACCCTAAGAGATATGACCATGGGCGCTGATCATCTGGGCTTACCATGCCCAGAGGGGAAAAGAAACCTTCACCATTACTGTAATGCTCAAAATGTCAATATCTGACATTAAGATTATGTAATTCGTATAAACTGAACCAAGGCAATATAAAGGTGGAAAGCCGCAATATTTAGATAATGTTCCAAAGTTTTTATTTTATCTTCTCCAAAAAGAATATTTTTTTCGATTTAACAAAATTATACTCCAAGCATTCAGAAATCTAATGGCTTAAATTAAAAATATACTTATTGTAAAGAATGATTAAGAGAAAATTTAAAAAAAAAAGTTACAATTCTGTTACTTTGACAATCTTAATGTTAGTCAATCAACCTTCTTAGAAATAACTTTGGTCTGACATAATACTTTCATGAAAAAGAGGAATTTGAAGCTTTAATATTATAGAGCACATTAGTTCGTAAACCGTTCAATATAATGAATATGACCTCTTTTTAGAGGAAATTCAAATCAAAAATTCTTTGTTTTCATGAGAAACAGAAGTGTTGATTAAGATAACATTCAAGTTATTTCCTCGGGGCGTAAGTCTTTTGAACACATACTCAATCTTTTCTGTTCACAGAATCTAATAATTATTTAAGTTAAAACCGAATTTCAAATTTTGCGGTAAAATGTTAACTTTGGGCAAAAGGGCCAAAAGTAATTGTATGCTTTTTCTCGGTTAAGTCTGATTTTTGTAAAACAAAATGTTTGGTATCCAATTTATCTAAAGGTCATCTTATCTCCAAAAATATTTGAATAATGAGTGATTCAAACTAGGCATTTTATGTCAAAAAAAATAAAGCTCGCTGAAGTCTTGGATAGCTTTTTCATGTGATAAAAAGCTGAAAATGTCACCGTTACAATGTGAACTTTTATGAATAGCTGATCGCTTTATTGATCATGTTGATGTGGCACATAAAACAGTGTAGGTCCTGTTTTGATTCAGTTTAAATCTATATATCTATGTTATAATAATTATTTTATGATATTTTATCATGCTTATACGATGCAATTCGGAACAAATTCTTCCTAAAGATATTCTATACGATGCAGCATTAAATCTCGGTCGTACAAGAAATAAACACATGATTATTTTTTTCAATTTCCAACCAGATTTTCAGTTGTAGCAAACAGATTCCTGATTTTGGCACATGTTTCACTATCAGTTGCCCACCTTCAAACAAAATTTATAACGCGCCAATTCCAAAAAAGATCATAGCGCAAGATCAAAAAAGCATGGATATTACTGGGATGGAAAAAGATACGTTTTCAAGACCTTTTTGAAAGAATCAAAAGAATCTTTCAAAAAGGTCTTGAACCATCAATATGAATATGCTTCTTCAGATGAAATCTTTTTTATGTTTAAAGAAGATTGGTTGTTCATGAGCATTACGATATCAATAAGTGTAGAAGAATTCTTACTTGCAATTCTTGTCACGTATGATAACGACTTATGTGTAAGGCAAACCTAAGGAAATTATGACTATGGGCGCTGATCATCTGGGCTTACCATGCCCAGAGGGGAAAAGAAACCTTCACCATTACTGTAAAGCACAAAATGTCAATATCTGACATTAAGATTATGTAATTCGTATAAATTGAACCAAGGCAATATAAAGGTGAAAAGCCGCAATATTTAGATAATGTTCTAAAGTTGTTATGTTATCTTCTCCAAAAAGAGTATTTTTTCGATTTAACAAATACTCCAAACATTCAGAAAGCTTAAATTGAAAATATACTTATTGTAAAGAATGATCAAGAAAAAGTTAAATAGGTTACAATTCTGTTACTTTGACAATCTTAATGTTAGTCAATCAACCTTCTTAGAAATAAATTTGGTTTGACATAATACTTTAATGAAAAAGAGGAATTTGAAGTTTTAATATCACACTAGTTCGTAAACCGATCAATAAACGATTTTTCGAAAACAACCTGTTTTTTAGGGGAAATTCAAATCACAAATGCTTTGTTTTCATGAGAAACAGAACTTGTGTTGATTAAGATAACATTCAAGTTATTTCCTCGGGACGTAAGGCTTCTGTACACACACTCAATCTTTTCTGTTCGCAGAATCTAATAATTTAATAAAGTTAAAAATCAATTTCAAATTTTGCAGTAGTAAAATGTTAACTGTGGGCAAAAGGGCCAAAGTTAAATGTATGTTTTCCTCTGTTAAGTATGTTTTTTTGTAAAACAAAATGTTTGGTATTCAATTTATCCAAAAGTCATCTTATCTCCAAAAATATTTGAATAATGAATGCTTCAAACTAGGCATTAAGATTTATGTCAAAAAATAAAGCTTGTTGAAGGGTCTTGCTATGCTTTTTCATGTGATAAAAAGCTAACAATTTCACCGTTACAAGGTGAACTTTTATGAATTGCTGATCGCTTTGTTGATGTTTCACATAAAAACAGTGTTTATGGTCCCGTTTTGATTCAGTTTAAATTTAAATATCTGTGTAATAACAATTATTTTATGATATTTTATCATGAAACAATGCAATTCGGAACAAATACTTTAGAACAATATTCTATACGATGCAGCATTAAATATCCGTTGTACAAGAAATAAAACAGGATTATTTTTTTCATTTCCAACAAGATGTTCAGTTGCAGCAAGCGCATTCCTGGTTTAGGCACATGTTTCATGTAACATCTGACATTAAGATTATGTAATTCATATATAAACTGAACCACGGCAATATAAAGGTGAAAAGCCGCAATATTTAGATAATGTTCCAAAGTTTGTATTTTATCTTCCCCAGAAAGAGTATTTTTTTTATTTAACAATATCATACTCCAAGCATTCAGAAATCTAATGGCTTAAATTGAAAATATACTTATTGTAAAGAATGATTAAGAGAAAATTAAAAAAAAGTTACAATGCTGTTACTTTGACGATCTTAATATTAGTCAATCAACCTTCTTAAAAAATAACCTTGATCTGACATAATACTTTCATGAAAAAGGGGAATTTGAAGTTTTAATATTATAGAGCACACTAGTTCGTAAACCGTTCAATAAACGATTTTTCGAAAACATCCTGCTTTTTAGGCGAAATTCAAATCAAAAATACTTTGTTTTCATGAGAAACAGAAGTGTTGATTAAGATAACATTCAAGTTGTTTCCTCGGGACGTAAGTCTTGTGTGCACATACTATATCATTTCTGTTCGCAGTATCTAATAATTTAATAAAGTTAAACCTCAATTTCAAATTTTGCAGTAAAATGTTTACAAATGTGGGCAAAACGGCCAAAATTAAATGTATACTTTTCTTCCTTACGTCTGATTTTTGTAAAACAAAATGTTTGATATCCAATTTATTATTTCTGCCTAACTCACAACGTGTTGTGACTGAGGGTGAAAAATAGAGTGAGATAGCCAATTATATTATAACATGTTTTGAGAAAAGAAGGAATATAAAAGTCGGCAATTTTATTTTTAATACGTCGCAGACTTGAATTGACTTGGACAAGTTTAATTTTGACATTGTAGAACATGTTCAAGGTCAAATATATTTTTCATTTAATCAAAGTAGGTGTCACTAAATCTAAAGAGTTGAAAATTATTCAAACTCTCAATTTCGTCAAAATGTAAGATTTTATTAGCGTGACGATGTGATAGTTACATATTTTCTTGTATTGGAAGCACCTGAGAAGTACTACTCTGTCTTGTGTCTGGAAACAAAATCGATTGTACAAATGCACATAACTTTAAAGCTGACGGATTGTAATAGCAACATTACATAACCTCCTAAGATAAAAAGACGGTCTGAAAGTTTAAAGTGTGTGTATAACTATAGTATTCACTTTTGATACTCTTTTATTACTTTAGGGTTATCTTATGGACAGTACATCTCAAAACCCTTCGCTGAAGCAGAACATTGCCAGTGAAATCAGAAAGATCAGGGAGAACATATGGACAAACGTCCAAAACTTTGTCATTAGAGTCAAAGAATGTAGAAATCTGCAAGAAGGCTATCTAGAACACATTTTGAAATACTAGGTAGCTTGATTTTGGTAAAAGGAGGCAATTCAAAATGTGTAACAAAAATATGTTTGTTAGGCATGTTAAGTGTTAATGCTGTTGTGCTCCATCTTCTTGAAATAGTGTTACACTTTAACAAATGAAAAACATGAATGAGCATTATAAATTATTAGGACAATACCTTAATCAAACATCTCTTTATGAATATTGTAAAACCTGTTTTGCTGTCTAGGCCATTACAATATTCATGAATGATCCTTCTGTCCTCGAACATATTTATCCCTTCCCAACTAATGAGTCACAAATCATTTTGTTCTCTTAGTATGAAAGTGGGCTCTTTACATTTGACGTAATTTACGTTAAAAACTGATCTTTAAGATACAGTAATTGCATCATTTTTGGTACAAAATAATTCTACATGTACAAGTCTCTGCTGTAATGTCTGTTGAAACATATGTCTGCCAGTTGCAATGCGAATAATTGGTTTTAAAGTTATTAACATTTAAAAATGTGCATTTAATTTCTGGATACCCTGTATATAGAACTTTTGCATTTTTTCTTTTCTTTTATTTTTTTCGTTTTCTTTCTTTTTTCTTTCTTTCTTTTTTTTTTTTACTAATAGGGCTTACTCACACATCAACATATAGAACCCATCGAACGCCTAACGTACCTTCTTTAGGTCATATTCGTTATATCGATTACCAAAACAGTGTACGTTTTTAGGCGTACGTTTGGGCTCCATATGATGACGTACCATAATCATATTTTCCGCCCAAATTTGCGATATTTTGGCATATAATTTCCAAGATTTTGTGAGGAAAAGTTTCGGCGAAATTGAGTAAACTCAGCAAAAAAAATACAACCATTCTCTAACTATCTCGTACGCCAACAACCTTATACGCAAAGTAATGATTACAAAATAAGACCTAAAATAATTGTGGGACTCCTTAGGAAATGAAACTGAGGGAATGTTATCGGTTTCACTATTTACCACAAATATTGGAACTTTCATTTAGCTTTATTTATCATAACTTAGCAACGATCGTTTCGTCAAAGCCGGTTCAGAGTAGGTTAATATAAAAAAGCATAACAAATATTTCTAATCATGCGATAAAATACTCTACTCACGTGAAATACAATCATGTTCCCACGTAGCCAAACTAAAACAAGATCAGCCTCAATCAACGAGCCATTTGAAGACATTCCAAAAGCAATCCATTCTGTCTCGGAAGGAATCACAGCCGTCCGTAGGCGAAATTCAACCACATTTGCCTCATCATCTATACGCCAATCCAACTCCGCTACTGGATTTGTATCACCAGTTTGTATAAATGTAGTTCTGAATGGATAATCTTTGATATTTTGGACAAATTTCTGTGTCTTAGGCAAATCATGGTGTTCTTGAGTCGACAAATTAGGCAAGCATAAATTTAAAAATACACTTATAAAGATGATAGAATAAAACTTCGGTTGTAAACAATCCGTCATTGTAGCAGTACCTCTACTGCATCTGTTATGGTTTAAACCACTCATCAGGCGTTAGAGTTTTAACTGAAATCTCTTCTCTAAGTACAACGCATATCGTTTACTATAAACATTCACGTGACACAATAGCTTTTTATGTCACCGCAGTGTAGTCAGTAATAAATTGAACTGAGATTATTTATATCGTGAGCAGATTATCTAATCATCCTATTCGTCAATGCATTTTAATTAATTAGCCCCCTTATTCAGAATATTGATGTCTAAGACGTTAAGCAGCATATGCGTAGAAATGACGCTCGATATATTCTATTAAGTCACCATTTGTTAGTTACAGCTAATGAAACGGGACACCATGTGATACAAGAAAG
>JXSR01S068154.1:0-11346 GCA_000969725.1 Ophiothrix spiculata | reverse complement strand
CTTGAAACCTTGCCTGTTTGCCATTATTTCAGTTTCCTGTTGTCTGATCGTGTCCCAAACATCGTACATCACATTTGGAATTCTGTTTCGTTCCGCCAGTCAAACAAGTTCTGAACTTTGTTGAGCCTGTCCAACTAACCAATATTAGTAGGATGAGACATCGTTTTTACGATCCTATAGGTTAGTACGGCAGGTTTGAAATTTGCCAGTAGATAGCATCGTTTGTCATGCCGTACAAATCATTGATTAGTAGAACGAAACATCGTTTTTACTAACTTCTGCTTAGTAGAACTTACGACATAATGTTTTTAGTGTGTATTTGGACAAAATAACATTGGGCGAAATGTATTTGGCCAAAATGTTTTTGGCCGAAACGTTCTACACCCATTTGAATCACTGAATGAAAGTGGGAGAAGCATTGGGGTGTGGAGGGGGCAAGATTTTTTACTAAAGAGAGGGGAAAAGGGGCCAAGATCACTGAAAACAAAAGCTTGTTTTTCGGCGTGCTTTACTAATTTAAATTAGTAAAATACACTTATTCAGCCCGTGCTATCAGTTTTTACCACGGTTTTACGATTTATGTAGCAAGGCAGACGTATGCAAGACTCGTATTACAGGAATAATCATGATTATAGTTGTGGAGTGGGCTCTTCCAATTGGATTTGGAAGTTCTACGACAATGCAACATCTAGTACAGCTTCGATAACTCGTAAACGCTGTCATCGGGGCATTTACGAACTCGTTGTACCATTTGGTTTTACTAGTGGTTTTACGATGTTTAAAATTCACGCTGTTGCTATCACACGACGACACATTTTTCAGCACACGAGAACTATCGTGGCGGGTTGGAAATAGGAGTTGGAAATAGTTGAAATGGCAGGTAATATTTCAAGTGATATTTGTTTTGGAGTGAGCACTGGATGTTGCTGTTGTTGTATTGTGTAGAATCGTGATCGCATGAAGTGTCATATATGGGTGCCTTGTGTGCAAGCTTAAGCTTCTCTCGTAGACTGTGGTGCAAATGCAGTCTTCGAGAGAAGTTTAATCATTTTAAGCTTACATTCAGTGTGTTCGTGAATGACATTTTATGCGATCACGCTTTTGCACACCACAATAATGGCACTGTCCAGTGCTCATTTTGAAAGAGATATAACTTGAAACATTGTTTGTTTGCCATTATTTCAGTTTCCTGTTGTCTGATCGTGCCTCAAACATCGTACATCACATTTGTAAAACTATTTCGTTCCGCCAGTCAAACGAGTTAAGAACTTTGTTGAGCCTGTCCAACTAACCAATATAGTAGGATGAGACATCGTTTTTACGATCCTACAGGTTGGTAAAGCAGGTTTTAAATTCGTTAAGTCCATGCCGTACTAATCATTTCGTTGGTAAAGCACGCTAGTTCAGCATGCTTTACCAATATATAGCATCGTTTGTCATGCCGTACAAATCATTGATTAGTAGAACGAGACATCGTTTTTACTAATTTCTGTTTAGTAGAACTTACGACATAATGTTTTCAGTGATGTTAAAGTGGTACCTCCTCCACTTAGCGTAAGCAAGCGAATGGGAGTCCAGGGGCGTAGCCCCAGAAGTTTGGTTTCTGGCGCTTTTGAGTCACTGGAGAGCTCTCGTTTATTATATTGTCATTTTTAATTGTTCAACGTCATTTCAGCGCCCCCTACACCTCACCTAAGGTGGCGCCCTGGGAAACGTGCCCCTATTACCTATCCAGCTGGTGGGGTTTAATTGAGCTAAGCGTTTCCCTCTACCCTTTAATCTCTTCTTTCTGTCCTACATTTCCCTTCCCTCCTTCCCTTTCTTATTTTTGTTTGTCTTATCCTTTCTCTTTCCACTATTCTTCTCTTTCCCTTTTCTCTTTCTTCCTCTTTTTCCCTTTTCTTCCTCTTTTCTCTTGACCTTCTTTTCCTGCCCTTTATTTTCCCCTGGGTATGTGAAATTTTCCCTTGAGAGCCGTCCTTCAGAGGGGCACTTTGCCCCCCTCCCTGACTCCCGGTTGTTAAATCAGTGAGAACAACAACAACAACAAAATAAAAAAATAAAAAAAAAACATATAAAATACCTTTCCCGAAGGAACATATTTATAAACCGTTTCCCGAAGGAACATTTCCATAAACGTAGGTCTTGTGTGTCTAATGAAAGTACAGTTACATTTTCAGAATACAGTTAAGGGGAAAGTTATTCGGTACATGACTGTAGGACCCCTGAAAATGCCAATTAGTACGAGAATGACATGATGGTCTATTTAATGTTTTATCGCCACAAAGATAAGCGCATTGAAAGATGATATAAAAACCTTGTGTGCTAAAACCAAATGACCAATTAACTGAGATCTTATTTATATTTTGAGAAGCTCGTGAATATCGCTGTAATATGAATGCTTTAAATGTGCACGAAGAAAGATTGTTGCTTATCCATACTACTTCTTACAAAAATTACTTCATAGAAACATTTGCCATTACAATACTCTGCAGTACTTGATGTTGTTTATTGTTGGGTGCCCATGGTATACTTAGTGCAATGGTTTTTCATAAATCGGAGTGTGTGTACTAACTTCAAATCATTAAATAAACTGGGTATGATATGTTTATCCATTAATTGAATAATCTTGAGAGGAAAACTGTGTGTTTTAAATTTACAGGCATTTTCAAACACCACTTTCAAGATATCTAAAAGGTAAACATGTAGGGAGGGCGTAAGACACAAGGTATAAACAGTAGTTTAAAAAGATAATGTCAGGGGGAAGGGAACTATGGTTATGTCATTTGTTTCAAATCATGGGTTCAATGATTTCCAATATGACCTAGAATAGTTAAACTTTTGAAGAAGAAACCCCCTTATATGTCAGTTTTACGAATGCAGACAGCTTACAAGCCTCTTATACTGCGTAATCTTGAGTTGCATTACTGCTCGATCACATTTCTTTGAAAGTGTTTGCACTAATTTAGCCATTCTAAACAAAAAGGCAAAATGATGAAGTCATCTTGATGAGTAATAACTTCAACATCATCATGAGTCTGAGGAATTAAATGGATATATGAATTAATAACCCTTATTCTATGTCAAATGGGTACCAATTTTTAATATAACCCTATGAACCATTTAAACTTTGGCATGTTTTCGTCGCTGACGGATTTCGGTACTCATAACGAGGTAATGGTATCACGTGATGTATCGTGACTGATTACGTACGTATTTGCGTGTCAATTAGTCACGATGCTTCACTTAAAGGGGCATTGGATAACATTTTGAAATTTTGCTTGTGGATGATCTACACTTCCCATGTTAGAAAACCTTAAAAAAGGTCACAATTTTGAACTTTAATCTATTTGTTGATTTTGGGTAGGCCCATGAGGCTTTTTTCTAAACGTATTTATTGTTGCTATACAATGAGAAAGAGCCAAAGATTTGTAAAACATTATTCCTTTCACATCATAGATTGCAGAAAAAAATGGAATTTTCATTAGATCTCCTAAAAGAGCAGTATTTATCGTTGTCGACAACGATAATTACAAATAAAAGAATATTTAAAAAAAATTGGTATATAGGGTTTGAATTTGACAATGAAACATGTTGTAATTATATCAGCAAATACTTAAATGATGCAAAAATCTCAAAATGTTTGCGGGAAAGTTTGGAGATGATGCTGAACTTGTCCAATGCCCCTTTAATATCATACCTGGCCTCGTTATGAGTGCTAATATCCCAGCGGCGAAAATACGCCATTTATATAAATGGTCTATTCGTACTTCTTGTATCATATTTATATTGCTGCAAGGTAAGCGCAATGGAAAATAAGAACTGAAATCTCTTGTCTACCATAACACTATAATAAGGATTTCGTAAGAAACACTAAAAGAGAAATATATCATCAGCCATTAGTCTCAACAAATTTTCAGCACAGTTTCCTCTCGACAATGTAATTTTGCTCTCAAGTAACTGAACGATATTTTCGACATAAATGAAACATGAGTTATGATGTAAATCAAAATTTACCTCTAGTTGACATTGACAAATATTGAACATTAGAAGTGATAGTACTGTAATTACGTTGCGTTGAAATCTCGGATTTAAACCGTAGATGAACTAAGGAATGATTTTATAGTGCATTGGGAAAAATTTCATAATTTCATTCTACTGTAGGTAATTCACACTCACTATAATACGTGTTCGGGAAAAAACTGTCAATTATACCAAATATTGAGAACATTTTGATCATTGAAACCTCGCCAAGAAGTATATTTTGTTTTGCATGTTGACCTTGGGTATGACTATGAGGCTAAAGTGTGTATTTAATTGATGCAATATGCAAGGATATAGGATAAGTTCTATTTATTAAATATTGCTTTTAATTCATAATTTCAACTTAATTAAAATTTACGTTTAATCCTCCATTAAATCTGTCAAATGGCAGTCTAAATATTTACCCTCGGTCCGGAGTATGTTTCGTCGTTGACAACGATTTAACGTTGAAAGAAAATACGAATATTTGATATATAGGTTAAGTTTGATTCCATTCTCATCCCTAACACTTCACATGATATAAAAATCGCGAAATGTCTTGAAAAAGTGCGGAGATAATGCTGAACTTGTCCAATCCCCTTTACGCTCATTGTGATAAATACACCGAATACATAATCAGGCCTGAATGTTATATATCCCTTTTTCGAGGGCGCCTTACTATCTTGTTCAAAATCAAATTTGTTGTGTCAGACATGATAGAGGTTGAATTTTAAATGTGATGATATTGAACATACATATTGCCCATTCAGTCGTACATACACCCTCATTGTTGTAAATAAACTGAATGCATGCTCAGGCCTGAATGCTATACATTCTTTTTTTCGAGGGCGCAATAGTACCTTCTTTAGCTTCTTCACTTCCTCAAAATTAAAAACTAGTAGTTTCAAATTCGTCGCATCTTTTTTGTTATAATTAAAAATGTTTTACGTCTAAATCAGTTCTGCGGTATAGTTATAATTAATGGTGGAGCTTACACATTGCAAAATACACATACCTAGTGTTGCTTTTTGATGGGTTCCCATTGTTCACCTATGTCATCTCGTATAAGATTGCTATATCGGCGTAAGACCTAAATGCATGTGCATTGAGCTAAATGCATATACATTGATCATTATGCAAAGTAAACGTTAAGAAGAATGAACGATATCATATTTGAAACAGGCCCTAACCCAGCATAAATATGAATATTGGTAACCCATTATAAAATATGTTTCAATCATTTTATTATGTAATTAATAAGCTGCTCATAGATTTTGCAGTTTTATTTCCAAAGTTTTGCCAGTCCATTTAATGATTTGCTGGGAATTTGCTCTCTAAATTAGTCTTACATGATTTAGAAATGTCATAAAACTTGAACCGAAGATCACTGTCTGATCTTCCGAAATCCGAAATATACGATCACAGCAAAGCAACAAATGGCAGATTATCATTATGATTGCAAAGTGCGCTGTCAAAATGTAGAACTTGTCTATTTTGTCATTGACCTACTTACAGGTTCGATTGAAAAAAGAAAATAGAACGATACAGTGCACAAAAAAGACACGAACCTCTCAAAATGCACTACAAATACTTACAGAGATCAACCAATGTTATGATATGTAATGGATAGTCCTACAGAGGCAGTTACATATAGGCGCGAATGTATACTAAAATCGGGACTAAAATGTAGACAAAAGTTTGTGAATTTATTTTTACTTCAAAGATTATTGTGTGTTTCGTGAAATAAACAAGATGCAAACACTGTCCACTTCAAATCCGGTTAACACTTGTTCGTGAAATGGTACGATCAAATGGATGCAAATTTTGATATATCTCCTGCATTTGGGCCAAAATAATGGATAACATCATAAATAATCGAGTCCGACCACGGATGTTTCATCACATTGTTACTTCTCAACAAAAACTGATGCAAGAAAATATTGAAAGATTTGTAAAGCTACAATCCTTAGAGTTTCATAAACTTTCTTAGTTCGCCGGTTAAGTCGTATTTTCTAAATCCAAATATCCGTTAAATAGACAATATAACAAAAGGTTAGCAACTACTTATTGATTTATCATTTTTGACAACATACTGGTACATGTATGTCATAACATCTCAAACACTATAATCATAAACCGCCTGGTTAGCTACGGTATATAAGGCGGTAGCTTTCGTTTTGGGACCATTGCATTAGTCTTGAAAACAGCTGAGTGGCACTTGCTGTAAAATTTGTTCTGGTTTATGTTATTCCCTCCCAGTTTTAAACTTTTATTCCATTTCATTTTATTTCAATGAAGTAATTAGTTATCTTTCAGATAAATTGTGCGGGATGTTAGAGATTCTTTTCTGTTTGATTTTGATTGACCTAGGGTTTTTTTATATTCACAACTACTTTGATTTTGAGATATTACAGACATGTTAGAGGATGTGTTGAACATATATTAGTATATTGCCCATCAGGAAGTCGAACATGCACCCTCATTGTAATAAATGAACTGAATGCATGCTCAGGCCTGCAGCTGAATGCTATACATCCCGTTTTACGAGGGCGCAATAGTACGTTCATTAGCTTCTTCGCTTCCTCTAAATCAAAAAGCTTAAAATTTGTCCTTTTTTTGTTGTAATTCAAATTGCTTTACGTCTAACTTGTAATGTAATCAGTTCTGCGGTATTAATTAATTAAATTAATTAAATTAATGGCGGAGATTACATATTGCAAAATACACATACCTAGTGTTGCTTTTTGCTGGGTGCCCATTGTTCACTTAATTGTATGCCATCTCGTATAAAACCTAAAATACATGGGTATTGACCCAAATGTATATTGATTATGATTCAATCATTTCAAATTTATGATGAAAAGCAAACGTTAATAAGAATTAACTATATGATATGATAATTATCATTATTTGGAACAGGTATGAATATTGGTTATGTTAGATATGTTTCAATCATTTTATTATTTTGCTCAAAGATTTTGCAGTTTTTTCGTGAAGTTTTGCCAGTCCATGTAATGATTTGCTGGGGATTTGCTCTCTAGTCGTACACTTGGTCCTTAATACATGCTTTAAGAAATGTCATAAAACTTGGATTTTGCCAGTTTGAGTCGTAAAATTTTGTCAGTCCATGTAATAATTTGCTGGAGAATTGCTCTCTAAACTAGTCTTATATGATTTAGAAATGTCACAAAACTTGGAAACCATACTGAAAATAACACATTGCAACTTTACAACCGAAGATAATTGTCTGATCTTCCGAAATATACGATCACAGCAAATCAACAAATGATTCAGATTATTGATGATTGCAATGAGTGCTGTCAAAATGTAGAACTCGTCTATATTGCCACTGACCTACTTACGGGTTAAATAATTCAGTTATACAGTGGGCACAAAAGTTACGACCCTTTCTGAATCTACGATAAATACAGTGATCAGCCAAAATGTAATCATGGTAATGACCACAGTGGATAATGACCGTTGTGAAAATAAGACAATTACAAACACGAATGTACATAAAAGAACTAAATAAAAGTGTCAAAGACTGGAAAAAATATTGTGTAATTCAAAATAAACACGACATATAGTGGCCATTCCAAAGCTGGTTGACCCTTTTTATCAAAATAAAAAAGTAATATAATTTCGGTGCAACTTTTGATACTTCTTACACGTTGGCCAAAATAATACATAATATGATAAAAAAAACAGGTATTATTTCGGATTTTCTAAGAGAATAACATTTCAAATATATTAGCAATGTTTCTTCTTAAAAAACAAACAAAAGTTACAATAGTATCTTGGTAGATTTTCAAAACTAATGCAAGAAAATTCTACCCATAAGCTTGTATTCGGTATCAATGCGCAATGTTGTTGAGACTAAATCAAGCATTAACATTTTTACAGTTTTATAAACGTAAGTTGTATTTTCTCAATTCAGATAGCCCTGCCCCCCCCCCCCCCAAAAAAGGGAAAAAGATCATTTATCCCATCAAAGTTGTCAAAAAAGCTAGCAAGTACTTAATGATTATTTGTTTTTAACGAACGGATCATTTTTGGCAACATAAAGAATGTCATGTGAGGTGGTAGCCTTCTTTTCGGGAGCAATGTATTCATGGTATTAATCTTGAAAACAGTAGCACTTCGGAAGTACAAAGCATGTCGTTTTGCTGTAAAATTTCTTCTGGGTTATGTTATCCCCTCCCTAGCTGTAAATTTTTATTCCGATTTTCAATGAAGTAATTGGTCATCTTTAAGATAAATCGTGTTGGATGTGAGAGATGAACGAAATTCTTTTGTACGGATCGCTGGTTGATGTGCATTGACCTAGTTTTTAAAATTGTGATTGTTTTAACGGGACTGGTGTTGATTCTTCCTGCTACTTTTCTACTTACATATTTTTACAATAATCAATACAACCTACAAGTAGTTTTCCCTGTTTATGTGGAATATTGGGAAAATACAATTCTTGCTTTAACCAACTTTAGTGTTCTTCTACGGATAAACGAAATAGCGTGAAAAACAGCGTTTCTAGTTTTTAATTTCGTGAATTTCTTGTTTCTACGTTTGTGCTGGCAGACGAATTATTTTTTGATTGAATTGTTTCTATTTTAGTATAATTTATCAAAGTTTTTGGAGCTTGTTGTTTACTTTATGTTTAAAAGTTTTTAAACAAGAAATAAAAATGTAACTACACTCAAGTTTTTTCGTTTTTTTCAATAGCTGAAAATACACTGCTCCGTCAGTTTGTACCAGTTGCTTGGGCTTTCTGATATATGTTTCTCAATTCAAATAGGACTGTTTGAAAAAAACAAACATAATTGCAATTATCCGACCAAAAATTAGGAACGTATAGATATTTGTTGACAACAATCTCATAAGATTTTAAACACTTTTGTTAAGCTAAGTAACCATTTCAAACACCTTTGCTAAGCTGGGTAATTATTATACACATATATGTTTGAAATTGATGGTAACCTTCTTTTTCGGAGTATTCCATTCGTCTTGGAAACAGTGGCATTTAGAAGTACAAAGTATGCCATGTGTTTTACTCTAAAACTTGTTCTGGATTATGTTATTCTTCCTAGTTGTAAACTTTTATTCCGATTTTCAATGAAGTAATTAGTCATCTTTCAGATAAATTGTGTTGGATGTGAGGGTTGAACATTTCTTTTGTGCGGAACTCTGGTTGATGTGTATTGACCTATTTTTTGTGATTCAAAATTGATGATTTGAAAAGAAATTAACGACTGAAAAAACTTAAATTAACATGATCAAAAAACCTGAAAATTTTGTACAATTACCACAGATGTCTCTTAATAATTGTAAGACAATCCCTTATATTTTGTGTTTTCTTGTATTCTAATTCGGGATTTGATCAATCCAACAATAGTTTTTCTAATACAAGCGATTTACGTCCTGTATACAACACATTGTTGGTCATTATTTTCTGGTCCCATCGTTGCGTGTTCATGAAATAAGGCCCGCTAGCCCGAAAGTATAAAAAGTCCGCTAGTCCGAAAATGAAATAAGGTTCACCAGTCCGAAAATGGGAATAGATTCGCCAGTCCGAAAATGAATTAAGGTTCACTAGTCGGAAGATAATAATAAAAAAAAGGTCCGCTAGTCCGAAAAATGGGTCGCTAATCAACGAAACTAATTATTTCATTTTCGGACTGGCGAACCTTTATTTTTTCATTTTCGGACTGGTGAAACTTAAGATTAACAATTCTTTTTTAATTTCGGACTAGCGATCCCTATTTAATTTTCGGACTAGCGAACCTTCAGACTTCGAGGTTGAAGAATCTTTGTTATCATTGCCCATGGTGGACATTAAAAAAACAAAACCATATGTCTCGACTCCATATACGGTGCCTTCCATATGTGGTTATTGAATCTAGCAATCAGGCTTTTAGGCTTTTAACTTAGATCTAAGAAGGAGGAGTTTGCAAATTTGAACATATATATTAAATCACTTTCTAAATGGCCTTTTCGGTAATCCGTAGAATGCGTAAATTATGTTTTTGCGCAGTGATGCATGCAATGATAAGGTGGCAGTTGCAATTAAATATGATTAAACTGTTAAAGGTATCAATTCCCTTCTGACTCAATACCAATAAATCTCTTTAAAAAGATGCATTTTGCTTCTAACAAATGCACTGATACCAAGAACATGCAGGTTCATTGTACTTTTTACCGCAACGCCTTACGAGAGTGTGTAACAGTAGAATTTCGTGAAAATTATATACGTTATAGATGCGTTATCATTTCATTAAGCCATTATAAACCTGAGACAGAAATATGAGCTGAGTAGGTCAAGGTTCCTTCCTCCATGATGGGTACGTGAGGTCAGATGAGATTGCCATCCTATCTAAAGAGTGATGCAAAACAATTAGATGAATTGGAATTGTCATGTGATCCGGCGCTACTTTTGAAGCCTCTATATACCACTTTGGTCAAAGGGATGGGGTCCAAATGGACCCAACATTGGTTTTTGCGCGTCAGCGCAAAACGCGAAGCAATTTTCCATCACCCTTTCTCCAGCCCAAAACGCGAAGCAACTTTCCATCGCCCTTCCGTGTAATTAATTGTCTAACTTTATGACACGCTTCACTTCGTGGCAAAAAAAAATCAAATCGACCCTCCCCTCTAGTGCACTGTTATACTGTTGGGCAATTTTTTAGCGTTGGTTAAACTATGAATAACCCAATTGTTGGGTAAATAATATTAACCAACTGTTGATGAAATTTTACCCAATATTTGGGTAATTAGCTAAAACTTTTACCCAACAGTTAGGTAATTAGCCAACATTGTACGCAACGTTGGTAATTATTTACCCAGAAGTTGGGTTGTTCATAGTTGAACCAACGTTGGGTAAATTATTTGCCCAACGTTCTATATATAAATATAAACATAAATAAGGATTTAAACAAGGAAGTAAGGTGTTGTGTTACATTAGGTGTCAGAATAACACCAACCGATGTTAATAATAACACCTTGATGTTGTATTTATCAAGTTGTGGTGCTATATTTTATAGCAAATGGTTAACACCAGCAGAGGTGTTAAAACTGTAAGAATTAGCATGCACGAGTTATCCGTACGATAATGTTGAGCATCCGCCATATAGGCCAAGAACATTAGATTTCCACCTGGAAAAAAGTAAGACACAGCTAATTTTTTCAGGAAGTTATCTTAGCAGTATCAGTAACAACAAAGTCCCCAACTTTCCCCTTAACATCTCGGTACATGGTGACTCTTGGTGTTGATTAATTAACAACAATACTAGTTTTGAAATAATGCCAAAGGGTGTGGTTTTCTCAGAACAC
>JXSR01S068147.1:62561-75967 GCA_000969725.1 Ophiothrix spiculata | reverse complement strand
GGCTTCCTATGTGACAACGGTAATTGTACATCAACCCTCAACAGATGCGATGGGATTCCGCAGTGTGCAGATGGCTCCGATGAATTGTCATGTGACGGTGAGTACAATAGCTGGTATTACATGGTGTCTCAGAAAAAACATCACAATCTTTGCTTGTAATTTACTTAGGTTTAATTGATAGTCAGAAAGTAGGTAAAGGTTGCATTTCATATATATAGTCCATGAAATGAACTTTTCGACGCCGTCTGTTTCATTAAAGAGGTGTAAGCACCTTACTCAATGTTATGTTTTTGCAAGTTTATTTTGTACCATAACTTTTTAACAAAGTGCTTAAAGTTAATAAAAGTAAACATTTTCAGAAAGGAACTTTCACAAGGAACATGATGGTGATGTTGATTTTTGACCAAAAATCACATTTTTTGAGAAAATCACGAAATAAACATTTTTTGGCCATTTGGGCTTCCAACCAAGCTAAAAATAACATTTTTTTTTTAAATGACCTAGGAATGGGAATTTTAATATTAAACACCCACTTGCATGTTGCGTCATTTTTACTTTTTAGGATTTTGGCCAATTTTTTGATTTTCATGCCAAATAAGGTCAAAAAAATGACCAAAAATTGAAAAAATGAATTTTGTAGCTTATTTGGCATGAAAATCAAAAAATTGGCCAAAATCCTAATTAATTTAGGTAAAAATGACGCAACATGATGGTTGTAAAAACTTAAGGTATAATTCAATAGTAGAGAGATATTCCTTTTGGAGAGTGAGTAATACAAACTAACTCACTTCATAAAGACAACAGGGCTTCTACAAAAAGTGTTGGACGTGACAAAATTGTGAACGGAAAATTACGGATTCAATTTCAATTAACCATATCTTAATTAATCCTAGGACCATTCATACAATTTTTTGTGGGCATTTTCATGAATGATTGTCTTTGCAAATTATACCATAAAATGTCACAGATATCCACCATGGGAGTGTCAGTGTATTAGAATAAAATGCTATTCAATGTGAACGGAAAATGTCACGTCCAACACTTTATTTTGACTGCTCCATATAAATTTTTTGAGCACTCTGCTACACTTTATTTTCACATGGAAATAAAGTGTCAAGGGTTGTCTAACAGGATTCAAAAGTAACAATGGACAGACTCAACGTAGCAAATATGGCAGCTGAAACCAAAAGGACATGTATTTTTGGTTGACGCCATATTGGTCAAATTTTGGCCATTTCGGGTGGGCTGCCTCCTGAAAAACAAGCTCAAATAAGTTGATTTAGGTATGGGAGGTAGGCCTAGTAGAGATGTAAGTAAAAACGTATGAAGTCTCTATCACATTCCTGTAAAAAATCATATGGGTTTTGAGTGGAAACTCATAAAGTTGGCAATTACTGTGAAAGGGCCTACTAGAAAATGACACATTTTCTCTTTTTTCCCAAAAACGCAAGTACATAATGAAAGAATGGTTTGGGGATCGTAACATATACCACTTGAGGATTCTTATAAGCTAAAAAACTCAAATTTGATAGCAGTGACCTTGAGGGTGAAAAGTGGATCATGAATTGCCCCTTTAAATATCTGGAACAATTCTACCATAAAGGAGTCGTCGATATGACTTTTATAATCAGTAAAAATTTAAAAAAAAAAAGGAAATAAAATTGCATTCCGCATTAGGTTTTTTGGAGTTGGAGCTTTGAGACAAATGTTTTTTTAATATAGCCTAACTTCTCTTCTATATTTCCAATTGAAATGAAATAAACGGTATCTTAAAGTTTAATTCATGGACTATAAAATGCAACCTTTACATATACTTTCTGACTATCTGCTAAACCTAAGAAAATTACACACAAAGATTGTAAGGTGTTTTCTGGGACACCCTGTATACTACAGTGGGGCGACCTATGTGGCCATGATTTTGTTTATGTTGCCGATTTAAGATGTATTGCGACTCCACATTGTGCAGATGGGTCGGATGAATGTTTGTCAAATAACAACATACGAGGGGGTATCAAAAAGTTTTCAACTTTACCCAGAAGAAATAAAGCCAGGAACGTTATTTTATTACGAGATACGTAAGGCAGCATAGTCAGTATGCAAAGTAACACATTTCTCCCAATTTTTACTGACTGTTCACAGACCGTTATTGTAGGAATCCTATATATTGAAAAAAATGTTTTTATATTTCAATGAAAATCAACATTTTCAGGTCGAGCATGATTTATTATATTTGTATACGTCATTGTAACGTCATTCATCGACAGATCTCAATAATTTTGGTATCAATGGAAGGAGGAAGCCATACCCTTTACTATGGTATCAAACAACTAAACTTTGGTCATGTCATTTAGATTTACTGGGCCTTGTAATCCTTCAAATCAATCACCTCCTGTAAAGAAAGTAAAACTACTTATGAGATGGTTGAGACAATTTCTGCACCAAAATATACATAAAGACTAGTGACTATTCTGACAAAATGTCATTGATATAGCTCCATCCCTTCTGGGTAAAGTTTAAAACTTTTTGAAACCCCTCGTAGAAACGATACCTGTTCCCACATTATGAATACAAAGTCCCAGCTTTCATAAACTATTTAGTTGTGATATTGTCATCTTTTGACAGTCAGTACACAGGGTTGTCACTAAGCTGGTCGGTGCTGGTCGGCAGGACCAGCACTCAACCAAATTAACCAGCACTCAAGAGGTGTTTTAGGCCTTGTCAGCCAGGAGTAGAATGCCAAATTGACCTCAAAACAGCCTTAAAATGCTATTTTTGCAACTTGATTCAGTATTGATTGAAATTTTTGTCAAATTTAGCCGGCACAATATTTTGGCTAGTGACAACCCTGTCAGTACATCATATTTTTTTCTTTTCATTTGCCATGGGTAGTAATAAGTAAAATTCGTCAATCTTCCAGCAGTAATATAAATAAGTAAAAATCAATTTTGGAATAAAAAGATCTTTACTATATAAGTTGTGCCATGCAGTAATCGCAACTAGTATGATAGTAAAAGGCTCCGACAATATCATCCAAACTGCATGAAATTCACATTTTTTTATACATGGGCGATTCCGAAGTAACGTTTGTGACCCAAAAATTGAAAAATGGCACTTTTAAATGGTCACAGAACCGAGCATAAACATTATATCCACGAGTTTATTGTTGATAATGGTGCTAACACCTGCATGTCTTGATTAAAGTGATTGCCAAAATTCTCATAAAGTTCATGTTACGTTCGGTAACGTTTGTGACATCGCACGGAAATGAGGGTGTTTTTTTCTCCAAATGACTTCAAAGTAAAAATTCTCTGACATGTTAGCAAATTTGTTATTGCGCTTTTCACAGATGATGGGTAACATATTTACAAATATTTCATTAACGTGGTAGGAAATTCTATCATCAGGATTTCTTTTAATGCAATGTTTTGTTTGGTAACGTTTGTGACATGTTGGTGTAACCTTGTTGGTAACGTTTGTGACATTTTTTAATTAAAATGTGTGCTCATTCATGCACAGATAGAAAAACTTTATAATTCTGATTAGAAAATACTGTTCACATACCAAGTAACAAATGTGTGACTGAAAAAACTGCTTATACGTGGTCGAATAAAAAACAAGGAATTTTTGCTTGAAATCAAAAAAAGTTTCATTTTCACTGGAGCCACATGTGTTATATCATTTGTTACAGATCCATGCGGCCCGTTAGGCTTCCAATGCGGGAACGGTCAATGTATACCGCTGTTTTCCGCTTGCAATTCCGAAGATGACTGCGGCGACAACACAGATGAGGCTGCTGAACTTTGCACATGTAAGTAAACAAAAAAATATATAGACCGTATAAGTGAAAATTTAAATATACATGTTGTGTTTTATTGTATTTTATTATTTTGTATCAATTTTACTTCATCAAATACTCTCAAAAGATTAAAATGGGCATATTTGACCGTTCATAACATCGGCTTTATTACATACGGTCCTATCTCACGAAATATATGTTTCAAGAAAGATGTGACTTAAAATTTTCCATACGTAATAAGCTTGAAAAACTCCCACTTGTGTTATTCACTACCAGGCAAAAGGTGATATCATTACGAAAACACTATAAACTTTTTAAGCTTTTAAAAATAAAAATTGGTTATCTATTATAGCCAGCACTGTTTTATTTAACTGTGATCAGTATGTGATAAAGAATTTTCGTGTTTTCCAGACGATGTCCAAGATCCGTATGCAACATATCCATTGCCATGTCATAAAACTGTGTGATGTCGTATCAGTGTTTCACATATGGTTCTATCTTAATAGGCTGTGTTCGCACATAATAGTCATGACTAGTCATAACTAGTCATGACTAAGCATTTGCGTTCAGACTGAGACACGACTTACACATTAAAACTAGTGGCGCGTCACTTTTGGTTATGAGTGAGACACTTTCTATAATTGCGTTCACACTTAGAAAAATATAGTCATGATCAAATTCTTCTGTGTTAACACGCCCCTTAGATAGAACTCTATGTGATGTAGTTTCACAAACAGTTCTATCTCAAGATAGAACCGTATGTGATTAAGTTTTTCTTTAAACGCATAATGAATTGTATGAGATTTGATTAATATGCAATAAATTCAAATTAATGTTTTCACATGCGTTCCTATCTCGTCCTATAGGACGCATGTGAAAACATTAATTTGAATTTATTGCATATTAATCAAATTTGTTAATTAATATCTAATTAATTAGGCTGAAACCACATCTGAAATTCTACAATCTTGCAGAGTTCAACGGCAAGGTATTATTTCCCAATTTTCTCAAAAATGTTAAAAATACAAGATAAAACTGTATGTGATGTAGCCAACAATAACGAACCTCCAGTAAAATCTGCATTTTCTGTTTTGAGATACAGGGCAAAAATATGACACTAATTCATACAACCCACCATGCATTCTCATCCTTATTTTATACTTATTTCAGGTGAAGAGGATTCCTTCGTGTGTGATAATGGCATATGCATTGAGCCTCAGTTTCAATGTGATGGAATCATCAACTGTTTTGATGGAAGCGATGAGGACTCGCGGTGCCAAGGTAAGCTTCAGTAGTAGGTAAATACAAATATTTTGAGCTTAGTTAATTTCCGCATACGGCTGTCTTTTAATCATTTCACACTTTTTAATGTTCACACTTGTGTGATTTTTTTCCAAAAATATATGGAGTAGTTATCAATTTCCCATCATCAAACCTGCGTTATTATTATTTAAACCATTGCTGTGACGTCATCCTATTCAACAAAGTGTAGATTATTTTTTACGAATCTACTGTTATCCGTTGATTCGTACAGATAACAGTGGATTCGTAAAAAATAATCAACACTTTGTTGAATAGGATGACGTCGACAATTAATGACACAATAAAGTAAATTCTTTGGCATAATTATAAAACACATTAATTTACATATTTACAAAGGTAATGGTCGAAAAGTATATTTACAAATATTTTAGCTCAATTTCAATTTTCTCTCAAGACAACTTTTAAATACAAACAGTAACTCAATTGCAAGATAATAATTACTCATGTACGTTATTTGCATGCTCAGTTTTGATATTATTTTCCCGGCATGACACAATCATATCACTATCACTAATATTGGAAATACTTCTTTGTGATAACTGACAACACAAAACTTGTTTACTCATATTTATGGGTCTTTTGATTTTGTGGAGAACTCTTGAATTAGACTATTATGGCGACTTACATTTTTTCTTTTTTTTTAATTTGACTCTCTGATATTGGACTTTAGATTTTTTTTGAATACGTTTACTTTACCTAACCTTTAAACAATAATTCGAAGTTGTTTAAAAAAATGACCAATTCCTTTCTGTCTCCCAAATTCCACATGGCATGGCCTCACTGCGCAGACGTTTACTGATCACTGTTATCATGGGTATTCCATGTATTTTATATCCAGTCGAGTTCTTCAATAATTTCCTTACTGGTTATCACATTTTGTCTCCTCCTGTGATTTTATCCCCCATGTTCACAGAGTATGGATCATTTAGAAATTTCATCTCACAAATATATTGGATACATCTCAGAAAACAACTTTTCAAATATAATGAGGACAGCTCAGAAAACAAATTTTACGTTTTCCATAAATCTGCAGATAGATTCCTTGTTCCAAACTAAGCCGAAAAACAGACATTTTCCTCGTAAAATGATATCCATGTGTAATGGGCATATAGAGTATAAACTATTTCCTGGTAATCCAGTGATTTTGTGGTTATTCCAATATTTCTATTTCTTGAAGTATCCACAGCAGACTTGAAACTCGGTTTTATTCAATCAGTATCTTCGAAATTGCTGCAATTAAGAAAAAAATACATACATTAGACATATTGCAATGATAAAAATATAGTTCCTGGCAAAATTGTATAAATGGTTGTAGACCTTAAAAATAAAGTTCCTAGCAAATTGTATACATTTATGGTTGTAGCCCTTTTTGACATCTTTTGTCTTTCTGTTTCCATCTTTCCTTTTTTAAATATTTTTTCCCTTTTTTAAAAAAATTTGTCATATTTCCATTACGACATTTAGGGGTCAATTTTAGTGCATTACGACATCGCAAAATTTAGGGGTATAATTTTAAAAATATTGTACGACATTAAGGGTTGGAATTT
This sequence comes from Ophiothrix spiculata, assembly GCA_000969725.1. Taxonomy (NCBI): domain Eukaryota; kingdom Metazoa; phylum Echinodermata; class Ophiuroidea; order Amphilepidida; family Ophiotrichidae; genus Ophiothrix; species Ophiothrix spiculata. The sequence continues at coordinate 69,301 of JXSR01S068147.1, read as the reverse complement.
GCTGTACATGATTTCGACATTTAGGGTTCGATTTTGAGGTGTTGGGCCCCGTTTCATAAAGATTTGAATCAGGCGTACGTTGATATCAAACATAAATTTACATTGTACAAACATATATTACGCTTGATAAATCAAACGTACGCTTGATTCAAATGTTTATGAAACGGGGCCCTGATGAGCAAGGGTACCACTTTCTTCTTCGAGTGGTTCCCAGGTTTAAAACGTTGTTTAATATCAAATACTTGCCTTTATTTCTTGGCTGCTGGTAATCCAAATCGTTGTTTTTCGTCTCACACTGAAAATTCCGTAAGGAGATTTTTTTTTGCTTTTTTTAAATGCGGCATTTCAAATGGCTTTAAAATCATTCGTTTGTCCAGTTTAGCAGGTATTGGTTGGTTTCCTGGTATCAAATTTATTACTTGTTGAATGTTGAGCGGTAATCGTCCTACGTCGGAAACAGTTACTGTCCAGTATATCACTTGCGCACCACACCTTGTAACGCTTATTTGATTTTCCCTCATGCAATTACGTAACAGAACACTCTACGAATCCACTTTCTTTATAATTTTCCAATGGACCAATGCGTTTACATTTCATTGGATGCATTTAAAGACCTTGATCATTTTAATGGTTTATCGTAAACTAATCACCTGTGGTCATTAGCGCATTATTTCTATTGAAGGGGAGAACAGCTGCACAATCGCTCGAGATTTCAATTCAGTATCGAAGTGTTACGTGTCATCCGATTATCACCCTAACAACTGGTTCACGCTTTCTAGTTTTGAACCATGATCGAAATGATCACCACACAAAAGCATAGCACACAACGTTGTCAGGGGATGTGCGTGAACCAGTTACCATGGAAGTTACATAATCACTTCGATACTGAATTAAATTTGCTATTCAAAGTACGAATCCACAGTTATTCAAATGTTTTAATTGGGCAATGGTTTAAGTCGAAGAATCCACTCGAAGTTAATGGTTCGTGATCTCCAAATCCACTCGGCTGCGCCTCGTGGATTCGGAATCACGACGCAATACTTCTTGTGGTTTCTTCATGACAGAAATTTCATTGGAAGCTATTGGAAATGTTTAAAGAGCGAATACTTATCGCACCATATATATTATTGCCCATGAAAAAGTAAAAAACAGCCCTTATTCCTTCCATGCAATTATAATTGAATGCTATTTAAGGGTATAAAAATGCTTAACCTTAATTATTTGCCACCTAATTTAGAGCCAGTTTGAAAGGTGAATAGACAAGAATGAGTTGACACTTTGTTTAACACAAGATGATCTATTTATTTTTATGCAGACCCTGCACCCTGTTCAGGCATTTTTGAAATTCCATGTTTTAGTGGCCAATGTGTACCATCTTCTGCTGTATGTGACGGTGTGCAAGACTGCTTTCCCTATGGATTGGATGAGACATTTGAAATATGTGAAGGTACATGTAATAATTTTTGGGGCACTGACCCCAGAGGGTGGGGGTGTCGGGGCAGTCAAGATTGTTTTCCTTAGGGATTGGATGAGATATTTGAATTATGTGAAGTATGTGTAATAACACTTTTGGGGAGAGGGCACTGACCAGGGGGGGGGGGGCAGTCAAGATTGTTTTCCCTATCGATTGGAGGAGATATTTGAATTATGTGAAGGTAAATATTGTAATTATACTCTCAACCTAATTAATCATTGTAATTCTTGGTCAGCGGATGTTTGCCCCCGCGTGTATCTGCCATGATTTGCTTGGAGATCAAGCCTTTATCTCGAGGTCAAATATGTGCGCAGTTTGACACATTCACAGCTGGACGCAGCTTCAATATTTGCATGTCCGTAAATTTCAACGCTTTCTAAGTGAGCATGCAGCACGGACATATTGAATTATTAACTCACTCTAGCCTTGGTTTTTACCCACAAATTGCAGACCATGCATTGCAAAGAGTTAATGGGGAAGGGGACTTTGACCCCTGGGTCCCAAAGTTTAGCTCATAATTAAGGGCCACTCTCTTTTATTATAAGTCAGTTCTTTCAACCCTCTTTCTATCTAGCTCCCTTAAGACAACTCAGATCGTCTAACTTACCCTATCACCCTAGTTTTAGCTGGTGATAGAACTTTTACAGTTTCTGCTTCTAAAGTATGGAATATAGCTTACCGATTCAGATCTGTTAATGTGTTCAAAAAAAGCACTAAAATTTTACCTGTTTCCATCATTTGATAATACCATTTTATTTTGCATTGTTCTAATTATTTCATTTTTATTTTTAAAATTGATAATTAAGATGTACTTGAAGTAATATTTTAAGTTGTATTTTTAAGGTTTGTATTTGTAAGTGCTCTGAGCCTTTTTGGAAATGGCGCAATAAATGCTTTTTGTATTGTATTTTATTGTATTTCAGTAAGTAGATGTGCCGACAATGAATTCCGTTGTACTCTAAACTGCATTAATGACGCATTCTACTGTGATGGGAAATTCCATTGTGTCGATGGGAGTGATGAACCAGTTAATTGTACTCAAGGTAAATAAAGGAATAAATCTATACAGGGGATTTATTGTGCATGATGCACCCCTGATTTGTAATTCCATGTGGTATCAGCACACTTAACACAAGGATTGCGTGTGCTTAAAATCCTTTTGGTCAAGGAGCAACTGCTATTGTTTCATTAACCCCAAATTCAGGAAGCTAATCCAGGCTGCCATGGTTCATGTGGGCTGATCAAGGTTCAGCACCCTTAAATATAAAGGTTGCTGCAGAACCTGAAATGATACTTGGTGTTGAATGGAGCTTACTTGTGCCACTGTGATCAGTGAGAGCACGTACAGCACCACGGGGGTTTGATCCAAGACCTAACACACCGCAATTAGCAGGCATATTATTGTTTGACCAAAAGCTTTGTAACTTATCTCATCAAGACAAAGGTTTTAGTTTACAAAGTTTACAAAACTGTAATTGACAACAGAAGTATGATATTATGCTTACTGCCAAAAGAGACTGTAAATTAAAGTATGGAATAGGCCATTGCCTTCTATGAGAAAAATCAAACGTAAAGAAGCCAGGGCTTGTTGCTTTTGCATTTGCTTGTGTAAACAAAAAGAATCTTTGCTGATTGCAATTCTCTCAAGTGGGGATTAACTATACGTGTTGACTAGAATAGAATCCGTAATGGTTTAACACAATATTTCACAAAAAGCATTATTAGGCATTTACAAATCTAGACTAAGACTAAGTACTGTATGCAGTATATTTTGATTTTCTACAATTTTGACTTTTTATTTGGCATTGTTTTCTTTTCAGGAATCTTACCGACAAGACCACCTAGGCCACCTCCCAGTAAGTATCAAATAAAAAAAGGAATATTTATACTCTATAAACCTTGAAGTATACAGCCTGATCAAGCAATCGGTCTCTGTTACAAGATGTATTGCATATCCCTTGCATTCTACAACATTGTGAACTGTTGTTTTTGTATTGTGTAAGAGACTAGCAATGATTTGATTTAGACTCAGTCCATCAGTCTTACAATAACTGCACACGCGCTTCACTGTGTTGGTTGTTGACGACTGATTCACATTGATTGAAAAAAGAAGAGCACTTTTATTAGCTTTTATTTATGACGTCTGACTTATGAATAAACAATACTTGTTTACTACTTAGGACCGCGTCATGTTTTGCGTACTTGAGTGCAAACTTACGCACCGCGCGCGCGGTGTCCGTGAAACGCTTGTTATCGCGCGCGAATTGCTTACGCCAAACGGCATTTTTGCACTCATAGAACGGCACTGCTTTGTCTCGCTGAGAAGTGAATTTGCCGATGGTTTTTGCTTTTATTCTTGAAAAAGGTAAGAATTGTGCAATTTTTAATATAGCTATAATCACCCTGCATTACTAGTGGTTTATTAAATGTAGATTATGTGTTATTTAGTGTTGTAAATTGAGTAAAATGAAGCAAAATATGTTACGAAAATTAGTCAAAGTGGTGAAGCAAGATGGCGACTTTGAAAAAACTTTTTAGGAGGTATTCAAATTTTTTGAATACATTACCATTATTGATGAGAGTGTACGTCATCATACAAAGTCATGATCTATTAGTCTTTACTGCGCAGAATCCTTCTCTACTGCGCAGAATCGTAGCACCGTAAACACGGTGCCAAGTGCTCGCCTTTTTTTCACATAAGTTTTCCAGTCGCCAAATGGCCCGAACAACAGGAAGTGAGGGAGACCTCATTTGGCGACTGGTGGATCCAGTCTATGATTGATTAGGATTGATTAAGACCAAATCACTGCATATTAATACATTTGGTACATAAATCTTTCATGATTTTTGTATTACTTTTGGTTAAATTTGTTGCTATCAAATGGACAAATCTTGAATATAAGTTCATTTGAATAATCAACATGATTGGGTACGTTGTTATGATTCGAAAAGAACGGACTAATTTATTTCAGCGTATGATCATATTGGTTTACATGTGTTAATCAGCAGCCTGTTGCATACTTCAAGATTTATAGAGAATAGAAGCAGTGTTTTTGTGTTGTGCAAGAGACTAGCAATGATTGGTTGGGTTTGATTAAAATCAAATCGCTGCATATTTATATATTTTATTCATGAATTTTCGAGATTTTGGTAAAATATATTTGGCTAATTTTGTTGCTACCATATAGACAAACCTTGAACATAGGTAATAAATAATAATAATAACAGGATTTATAACGCGCCTATTTGCCAAAGGATACTAGGCGCGGAAAAACAGAAGGAAATGAAAAACCAACCCAAACAATTATGAAGAAAAAAGGTGGGTTTTGAGTGCCTTGGAGAAGGATGGAATGCTCGCAGCATTGCGGATATAAGAGGGAAGAGTATTCCACAGTCTGGGACCAGCTACGGAGTAGGCTCTATCACCAGCTTGCTTAGATGTTCTACAAACAACAAACCGGGGAGCCTTAGAGGAGCGGAGAGAATAGGAAGATTTCTGGATGTTGAGCAGAGATGAAAGGTAGTCAGGGGAGGAGCGTTTTAAACATTTGTAGACATACAACAGAGTGCGATATTGGATGCGTTTGGCGACTGGAAGCCAGTGTAAATCCTGAATGAGAGGAGAAGTGTGAGTACGTTTGGGCTTCTTGAAAATTAATCTGGCACATTTGTTTTGCAACCGTTGAAGACGGGCGAGATCATGCTTGGAGATACCATTGAACAAAGAGCAGCAATAATCAAGGCGGGATAATATGAGGGCACGGACAGCATTGTGGCAAGCATCAAAATCCAGAAATCTTTGTATTCGGTTAAGATTGCGAATCTGCCAATTGAGGGAGCGAGAAAGACGAGTGACATGATCAGACATGGTAAGGGAGTGATCAAAGACAACACCTAAGTTTCTGACATGAGCCGATGGAGGAATTTCAAGGCCATCAAGGTGAAAACAAAGATGCTGAAGACGTGTATAATGTAAAGGAGAGGCAACAATAAAAAACTCAGTTTTTTCTTGGTTCATCATGAGTTTGTTACTGATCATCCAGGATTGCAACTCCTTGAAACAACACGAAAGCCTATACAAAGCACACTCAGCATCACCAGGTCTTGTAGGATCAAACTGAGGAAATGAATAATTGCACATCATCCGCGTATATATGATAATCAATGGAATTCCTACGAATTATGTGGCCAATAACATGGGAATAGTATGTAAAGGACTGGGGACCAATGACCGTCATTGATGGACCCTTGAGGAACCCCAAAACGGAGAACAGACTGTTTAGACATGGAGCCATCTACCATCACCTGGCAAGTCCTATCACTCAGATACGACCTAAACCAGCTGCAAACGACACCCTCAATACCAAAATCATCAGTTAGACGCTGCAACAGGATCTCATGGTCGACGGTGTCGAATGCAGCTGATAAGTCGATCATTACCAAGAAAACACCCTGTTGAATGTCAATTGCTCTAAGAAAAGTATCCTGAACAGAAAGGAGGGCCGTCTCGGTACTGTGTGAGGAACGGTAGGCGGACTGCAGAGGCTCGGACAATTTATTGGCTTCAACATATGATGTAACCTGACTGGAAACAACCTTCTCAATCAATTTACCCACAAAGGGCAAATTGGATACGGGACGGTAGTTCTTCAGTTGCTGGGTATCAAGGGAAGGTTTTTTGAGAACAGGTGTTATGATCGCCTTGCAAAGTAGCCAGGAACACACCTGAAATAAGAGATCTGTTAACTATACGGCAAAGAACATGAACAAGGGAGGGAAGGTGCCTTTTCACTAACCATGTGGGCATTGGGTCTAGATAACATGATTTGGAAGCACATTTCATGATGACATTACTTAAATCCTCAGTAGAGATAGTACTAAAATGAGAGATTTGAATATTCAGCAAGATTAAATTCGTTGTAATGATTCAGAAAATATGGACTTATTTATTTCCCTGTATGGTCATATTGGATAACGTGCGTGAATCGGCTGGTTTCTGTGTGCTCAAAGATTTATAAAGTATATTTGAAAAGGCATTATGAAGCTCACACTAATATATGTCTTCTTTTAGATCCAACTTGTCCAGAAGGTTTCCAGTATGCCTGTGCTAACGGCAACTGTATCATGCGTATCAATTTGACACTAATGTACTTCTTCTTTAAGATCCAACATGTCCGGAAGATTTCCAGTATTCGTGTGCTAACGGCGACTGTATCATGCATATCAATGTTTGCGACAATGTGACGGACTGTGCTGATGGTTCGGA
>JXSR01S068146.1:0-19901 GCA_000969725.1 Ophiothrix spiculata | reverse complement strand
ACAATAATTAAAATCCTACTTGCCCTTCCCCTTATTCAGGCTTTTGTAGTCTGCATACAGGCTGTTTTGTACTAATGCTAAATACTCTTCCACAAAAACAAATGCAATCCCCTTTGTTGTAAAGCTCAGACCAGAATCGTCCTAACCTTGAAACCACATTTTACAAAATCTTAAAAGTTTTCCAAACTGATCTCAGAAATACAATTATTGTTTTAATACTGATAATTTCCTTAAATTATAAAAGAACAGACATAATGACTGTTAATGATATGTCAGAAAATGATAAATCTTTCTATATAAAACTATCATCTAACATCATGCTATCCTAGAGTAAGTCAAAGTATAAATGTTGGTTGACAATTGTGTCACAAAAATCGTAGCTTGATTAACATATCACTTTACTAATGACGATCACAGCACATACATAAACCGGGAGATAAAGCAAAACTGCACAACGATGCAAGGCAAGATAGATGTAATGATTAATGATTGACAGCGAAGCACAGAGTTTTTTGTAATCACTATTTCTTATATTAATTGTTGCACAAATACATGCACAATTCAATAGGCATCTTTGGATAAAATGTTAGGCATGACAAGCTCAATCTATGTATTGTTTTACATATTCCTATTATATACAATATGCAAATTAAGTAAAAAATTAAAATACTCTTTGGTAAAGCAGGATCACTCCCAACCATGAACTTTTAGTTCATCTGTGGGTTGGTCAATCATTTTAGCCAAACAAGTAAACAGCACAAACAGTCTTGTTGGTCAGACCTAGAGTATTTTATATTTGGTCAATAGAACAAAACAAGGGTTAATGTCATAAACGTGATTGATAACGGCATTCTTCAACGGTAAACAAAAACAAGCCATTTATATAAGGTGTTATTAATATCAATAATCCAAGCATGAAATATTTGATCACACTTATAACAAATAAATGACCCATTAAACTTGCGCAACTTGAACAACAAGTGTATTATTTTCTTTGAAATGAAAAACCTATCGACACGTAGCCTCGATTTCTATGTTTTTAAAATTGAAATTATCAGTAATATCAGTAACACAATTCAATGAGGGTTAAATATACCAATCATTACTATACTCTGTTAACCTTGAAGTATGCAACAAGCAGCCGATTAACGCACATAAACCAATATGACCATACAGGGAAGTAAATGAGTCCTTACTTTTGGAATCACAAAAACGTACCAAAATCTTGCTAAATATTCAAAATAAGTGTCCATGTATTATCAATATTCAAAATAAGTGTCCATGTATTATCAACAAAATTAGCCCAAAATAATACCAAATTCATACATAACAATTCATGTAAAGAATTATCAATATGCAGTGATTTGGTTTTAATCAATCCTAATCAATCATTACTAGTCTTGTACGATACAAAACCACTAGTTCACACTGTTATGGAATACAAGGGATAGGCTATGGATCTCGTAACAGAGTCTGATTGCTTGTTGCATACTTCAAGGCTTAGGCCTATAGAGTATAGTAAATGATGAGAGCAACTTTAATTTTTAATATTTTTGCACATTAAAATTTACTGAAACTTTTAGTGAAAGTTATATTTTTTTGGTAGCTTTTAAAGTGGCAAATCTGGTGTGAATTCTTCATGAGTGTAAACTTTGCAAGTTTATTATTAACTTGCACGCTCACTACAAAAAAGTACTTTATTATAAAAACTGCAACTCATGCATGCATTTCTGTTATTTTTCCAATATGCAACATTTGTTTAAGATGAGCAAAATTTAGTTGGGTTTATTTGTTTGCCTTTTAATTACTAGGTTTCTTTTTCATTCCAAAAACTTTTAACCAAAAATAGCCATTTTATTGTGAAAGGCATTGCCTTCAATTTTACTCTCATATTTGGTTATCTGTTGCCAAATTTCATATAATATGATTCTTTGCATTGTGATTCAAAGGCAATTTTCCTTTACAGAACGTTAGTTCAGTAGAATAATCGTATATCAATTTAGGAAGATAATCACAGCATGTACTATGAAAACGGATAGAAAACAAGGAAGAATGTATTGATTTCAAGCGCCAGGAAATGCAAGATAGGAAATGAGAAAGGATTAAATGATGAGAATAGTTCAAAATTATCACCAATTCCTGAATAATGAATTGATATGGTCTTTATGTACTTTAGACCGTTTTGAAATCACTACAGATGACAAATATAACCCAGAAAATATGTCAGGTATAAAAATTGATAAACTATTGAGCTAAATATGAAAGGAGCAAACTGTAAAAGGGGGCAAGATGATTGACAGATGAATCTCTCCTGATATAGTTTTAAAAAGAACAGAGGGAAGGTAAACGGGGGATTGTACAAAATGACAGTAAGCAAAATGGATAAGTTTAAACAGGCAGCAAAACGGGCAAAACAGCAGCATTTCTACCTGTGTATGAAAACTACATGTAAGGAATATGAGAGCTAAGAGAACAAAATATGTAATGATCGAAGTACATGAATGACAAGGGTTGATGACAACAATATAAGGTATGGCTATGAAAAGGAATTGTAAATTAGTTCTTAGTTTTGCATATTTCATTGTATGGCATTGTCATGTACATTTTTATTTACTTTTTATGTTGATACACTGTAAAGTAATAAGTACTCATTTTGGTCATTTTATCATTTCAGAAAAAGGTGGTAGAAACGTGCAGCAAAAAAGAAACATAAATTCTACTTATTTTATTACAAAGAGTCATTTTTTCTGGAACAAGTAGAATGTCCAAAACAAATACTTGTAACTTTTGGATAAAAGAATATTGTTTATGAGGCGTCTGTGATTGTCAACACAAGATACAACCACATAAAACAGCCATCCCTTCATGTGATAGGTACAATTCCTTTCCATCAGCCCTTGATGCAAATATCCCCGTAAAACAAGCAACTAGTCCTGTGTAACTCTTTCACCGTTCCGTTTCTAGAGTGCTGTTTGAAAGAAAATTTTGAAAATCTGATATTCATCTGGGATAACTTTGCAAGAGTAGATCCAAGCACACTACCAAAATAACCAACACTTGCCAATAAAGATGACTAATCTGAACTAAGTGACTTATAATGACTGTGACAAAATTAACAAAATTAAAAATGTCTAAACCTGATTTTCAACTCAAAATATGGATTAAGTAAATAATTAAAAACGCTGACCACATCATTTGGTTTCTGAACACCGTATTGTTGCTATATGACCACCCTATGAATTTCAAAAGAAAAAGAAATTAGAACCATTAAATTTACCTGTCAATGTTTTTGAATAACTATCCCTAGGACTATCATTTTAATAACCGTTCCCATTTTGTTTAATGCTGTGCCAAGGTCATATAAAATGTTCCCATTTTGTTTAATGCTGTGCCAAGGTCATATAATAGCAACAATACGGTAAAATGAAATTTACTTTGCGGTAAAGCGACTTTTAAAGCTTAGGTCTCAATATATACAGCCAGACCCTCGTACTAGTAGTTTGTTTTCTAGACTGGGCCATGAAATAAATTGGAATATGCTCATATAACTACTCATTATAATAAGTGATTACCTTCCATGGTAATCAGTAGATGATGGGCATATTCATAAGATCTGAAAAAATGAATTGTTGCGTTGCCCTTTTCCGACCGACGCTAAATCTGGCAAAAATGGGGTCGGGATTCCACCTTTTCACAATTTTTTTCTATTTAACTTAACGTTTCTAGCACAGAAACTCACAATAAATGTGTTAAATTAACAAATCTTTGGTGTCCTGGACATAGGAAATAATAAATGATATTGATCTGTTGTCATGTGACTTTATCATGCATTGTCTTTAGAGATTTTTAAGGTCAAAATCTCCTTCAGGAAAAAAATCCTGACTGACCGGACTTTATAATTTTTTTTTCCCAAAAGGGCAACACAACATTTTTTTCCCTTGGCCTAATGTTTCGACCCATATATTGAGAACCTTTTTATAAAAAATTTCCAGCAGGAATTCTTCACTGGGGACACTAACACCCACAATCGCAGCTATTCATTCATTTTCACTTCTTTTTTTTCCCGCAAATGACATAGATCTCATTTTTTTCAGGGAGATCATGTTTTTATTTTATTCTTTTGATATTATTTACCTCTTTTTGTAAAGGAGCTATATAAATGTATTTGACGACTGATTAAAAAACATAAAATAAAATATATGAACTTCCCACACTTTATCCTGAAATTTGATAAATGCAAAAGAAAATGTTGAGAAAACCTGCTAGGAAACCCTGCTTAAATTAGCACAATATGTGACAACGAAACCTCTATCAAGATAGATGTGGGTTTTGATTTTAATCAAACCATGCTTGTGTGACTGATCTAGTTAACTACACTCCAAATCATTAGGCGAAATAAAATTAACAGTTTGTCTCAAAGCTCAACAACTCTGAAAAACTAATGCAAAATGTATGTTTTCTTCCAAAGATTTTCCCAGTTATGCTATTCTACTGTAAAAAGTGCAGTATTATGCTAAAAAGTGACAAATACTGAAATATTGAGCTATCTGATTAATTTCCTTTTACAAAAGGCTTCAAGCTTTCAGCAATAGAAGTTGCAATTTGTAAATTTTTGAAATTTTTATATAATTTGAGACAAACTATTAATTTTATTTGGCTTCAAGACCATTTCGTTTTGAAGTATCAGATTCAAAAAACTTTCATTTTTACACAGCACTCCAATTTCATTAGTGGTCTTTTACTCATTGTTTACAAGTGATAAACAGCTATTCTATGGGATCAGCCAAGTTGAATACCTTTTGCACTAATTTAATGGTTCCTTTAGTCAAATTGTTACAAATAGTATTAATAAACTTCCTTAAAAAAACAAAATACAGCCACAGATTTTAAAATAGGAAGGTATTTGAGCAAAACATGTTTGCTATACGCTCCCAGAGGAGGTACTCACATTTGAAATTATCCCCATCACGAAGAATATGAGTGCCTCCTCTACTCACGTATAACAAAAATCATATCGTATACTTCTATGTAATCGCAGCCTTAGAGAGGTAATGTCTTGCTCAATTGCACACCAGACTCTCAATACCTTAAGAATTGGTATTCATAAACAGCTAGGCTAAATATTAACACTGGGAAGAGGATTGACGATGCACTAAGTGGGATAATGACTTTTGAGGTATCATTCTGATCTACTTTCTATACTACTGCAACAGTTTTTATACTGAGCATGCCAAGAGTATTTACAACTCAAAACGAGGAATCTTGTCATCATACATGATATGAGAATGTAAACAAATGTAAATTGCATGAAGATAACCAATACAAAACGCAAGACCAAATGCAAATCCCTGGCTAGTTCATTCCCTCTTATCCAAATAGTACCGATTTGTCGAAATAAAATCAGTCAGTACACCTGTTCTGCTGAGAGGTAGAATAGCTGAATATCACTTGCTTTACATTTGAATAAAATAGCCGATAACCAATTCCGAAGTTATTACACGTTTTGGAAAAAACAATCAAATTTCTTAAATTCTTGTAATAAATTGGCTCAAATTATGCATGGTGATAAATCTGATCCATCAAATTTATCCACTTGCCAAACTCTTGGTTATGCTTCTTTTCAGTAAAAGATGAAAGACAGCTATCATCAGCCTGGTTGGCGAACTGCCATCCGGCCAGAGTGCTCAGTGAAATTGACCCATGCATGTCTCCTTCACTCACGTCAGAGCTACACAGATACTGTGCTTGGTATACTCTACCTTATCATCGTCTGATATGCTTCTATTTTCTAGAACTTTCCTTGTCCTGAGATGCAAAAATAAACGAAAAAAATAAACAAACAAAATGTTTGGGTTTAAATCGGAACAATAGCTACCTTATCGTCATCACTGACGCTCCTAGACTCAAGCACTTTTCTTGATCTGAAAGGAGACAGGAGACATGATAAGATTATGTTAAAGATAAAGTTATTCTAAAGACCCTATTCAGCTCACCATAGCAGTAGAATATTTAGCAAAAGTCTTGCGTAGAGATGGCATGTAACATTATTCAAAAATGTGCATAATCTAGGCTCCACATGTCATCTCCTTAACATTCAATTGCTGAAAGTTGATTTCTCAATAAACCTACCATGGAGAACTGAAAAGGGGTGGCATCAATTATAAGTAAAGATTTCAGCAGTGTACCTTGTAACTGAATAGTCCTCTCTTTCCAGATTTACTACAGATCCTCGTTTCATCAAAATCATATCATTTTTGGTTTACTTTTTTCAGAGAGAAATATTGGTGATTTTTTTTCATCTAAAAAAGCCATGCATTGAAGCTTTGATGAGTAATGATTCCGTTATGCCACCGCAATCTCTTAGAATACTTATGGATGGATGCAAACGGTATCTTTTAACACTTGGGAGAAAAAATTATTGAAAACCAACATCACTAAAAATACAGATAAAAGGGACGGCATGTATAATTTTGCACAAGTTGGAGTGTCCATCTCTCTTTTAATGCAGTTGGACCAATTCCCACTCTTGTTGTTACTTTTTGCAGTGAGGGGATCACCACACCACACCACACCACTTCCATCCCGGAGTCTGTTACCTTCCTAGCATAGAAGAATGTCAGTACAAGCTGCAAATCGGATTTGAACCCACAATGCTCAATGCCCAATGATTAAGAGTCAGAGAATTATATCCCCGCAATGGCCCACATGTCACAAAATCAGTAACTTGGGATTTACATCCTTTGGAAAACTTTTCATATCACTTCTAAAATAGATAGTAATATTTTGAGGCCAAAGTCTACCTTCCAACATCTAAATCTGAGAAATAAAAAAAAAACAAGCTTTTGTAAACCAGAACTCTTCTTTCAGATATCATATAATGATATTTTATGCACTTGCAGTTTAGAATTTGATTGTCTCAAATATGTATAGTACTGACTCTGGTATTTGTTTCACTTCTTTGTGTAAGCTATAACATGACACAGGGCCTCTAACTACATGTACCATACACAACACACATTCTCTACTAAAACAAATTGTGAACTATAAAGAGATGAAAATTCATTCTACTAAGGTACACTACTTTAAAATCTTACATGTAATGTCGTGCAGTTGGAGCATACGGTTTGGTTATTGGTTGAATATCATATAATGCATATCAAGGCAATATTCCAGCAAACAAGTTTGTTTCCCGATTCAATCATACATGCAGGGTTTTTTTTACACCAGAGCTCAAAATAGTGGAAGCTGACAGACTTTCCACAAAAGTCTTATCAGAAAGACAAAGTTTCAACCTATACAAAAAATGTAAAGCGAAGCTTTCTGGGGACATTTCTGTTTACTAGCCTACATGTAATTGCACATATTTTTAATAAAACAAATGATCATATTTAATCCTTGTTAGTATCTTATTGAAAATGTTTTCGTCAAAATCAATCCAAAACAAATGTTGGGAGTCATCTTCGTGAAACAAACTTATTTTCTTCTAATATGCTCATGTCTATGCCATCTCAGCATGCAAGGTTCAGGATCAAGCATAGTAACCATGGTAAAGCAACCAGTGGGTAGGTCAGCATTCAGCTCTTTCCGTTCAATTACAGAACCATTTCACATAACCTGGATAACTTCATCAAGTATACGACAGCACATTTTTTTGATTATTTCATTTGGTGTTATTTCTATTGGCCACACTACAGATTCTGCTCAGCTACATCAAGTCAATGATCATCCACTTCAATTGCAAATTGTAATGATGGTCTTGACAAAATGTGTACATTTCCCATAATATTTTCAGCTTGAAAATCTGAGAGCTGGGCAGAACTCAAATTATGTACTACCAAATGGCAGCTTCTTGGGGCACTGATAACCATTGTGTTGTCCCAAATATGTAGAAATTAAATAAGGTAAAATAAATGCAGGTGATTTATAGTGCACTACGCCCCCTCTGACTTGTAATCCACACGGCCTCAGCACCCTTTACAGAGCGTAAACACTCAATGATGGGCCTGTTGGCTTCCAAGAGGGGTGGGGAGTTAAACCAGTTTCTTGCAATTGTTCTGTAACATTTGGAATAAGTCTGCATAAAAACAAATGAAGAAAAAATGTACTAAATTAGTAATTGTAAATTAGAATTCATATTATTTTGGGTGAATGTAATTCATAAAGGTTTGTGCAGCAGTGCTCTATATCATTTCAACAGATTGAATTTACAAAAGGTCAGACAAACAATCCCGCTACGTTCAAGGGAAAGAAGTTGATGGTGTGAAATCCATTTAAAACAAATCGCCCTGCACTGACACAATACCAGATGATGTGTGGGGAGAACAGATACATAACATTCACCAGGGATCATCTTAATCAAGTCAAAACCATCATAATGTCAGTGTGGCCATACATGTCATATATATCAACAACACCACGCCCAATCCACATGGGTGATACCATCACATGCTGGTTCAGAATTTCTAACATTACACTTGAAATGCATTCTGAAACAAAACGTTAAAACATATATTACCCCAAGTACCTTCAATACCGGTACTCAAATTTAGCCCACAAAGAAGTCAATTTTCTGAAAGATAACCTTCATCTGTTTTAAAAGCTTCCCATATCCAGCCAAGGATGTTTCTGAAAATCTCCAAAATTTTGTAAGTTTCCTTGTTTTATTGGCAACTCTTAAAGATCGACGTAACCAGTACAACACAAGCACTATCCTGACCTACTCGTTAATACATTGCCATTTTAAACACATATTTTTTCTTTCTTTACACCCACACCATATTATATCTGCCTCTGGCACCTACCAGTATCACTATATAAGATGAACCATATGAATGAACTCAAGTTGATCAAAGGTTACATCACATTCAAATGAAAAAAAGATCACACACAAACCCATCAAATCAAATTGTTCCATCCATATTCATCTTGCTGTATTTTTCAACCATAATTACTATCTGATCGCAAGTCAGTATAAAAGTCAATCTTAAATTATCCAGTCAATAAAAAATTAATTTAAACACATGATTGTTTATTTGTTTTTTATTTGAAATATTTACATTTAATTTAATATTCAACAATATGATATTTAACATGCACTGAATCATCCATTCCCATAAACTTGACTTGTGGTTTAATTACCAAGCAGGTCTTTATCTCTGGACACAGAGAGAGAAAGATGACACAGCCCTTAAATGGCCAAGGAATTTCTGAATGCAATGCAGCCACTCATTCATTCAATTGCTCATCCCAATGACATTTACCTGTACATGTACAATGGCATGCTATACTTGTGTATCACAGGTCGGAGTTCACATGTTCATACAACCGATGCCAAACACGCAACCTCATTGACTAGTGTGTTTAATCGAGCCAAGTATAAAATAATGAAGCTTTGCATTCATTTACAACAAGCTTTGATAGCGCAAGGCCAAAAGGTTATGTGTACGCTTCATATTTGCTTAATTTCAACAAGCTCACAACACTTGATGTCAGAAATAAGAAATTTGTGTGCACATTGAATTAACTCAAAACCCTAAGGGGCGCACCATTTGATTCTCAGGGGGGGGCATGGAAGTTTTTCTGAAAAAAAAAACTTTGGCGGCGGAGGGGGGGGAAAAAAAAAATCTTGCCCTAAAGATGAGTAAAAAAAAAAAAACTTTACCCAACTACTTCAAATTAAAGAAAAACATAAAAAATGTAATAAAAAAAACTATGCCGCCGAAGGCGGCGAAAAAAAAAATGTCGCCGCCTTTGGCGGCTAAAAAAAAAAACTTGACTCGACCCCAACTTCCATGCCCCCCCCTGAAAATCAAATGGTGCGCCCCTAAATGGCTCTTCACCTTGTAGAAGTGAAATACATACATTGGTATGCAACATGCATGAAATGAGAGGGCGTGTCACTGCATACATACTGGAGGCCTGGTATTTATGAACGCACAAGTTATCGCACATGTCACAATGCCGTACATGTGCTAATACTATATGTATGGCTAGAAGTCATTTAACATAAATAGGAAAAATAATGTGAACAAAACCTTTACAACTCTGGTGTTGCCCTGTGAAGTGCCCATATACTTGTCACAAACCTTAAATTTGTCTTTGGAATATTTGTTTTGAATTCAGCGCAACTCTAAATGACAGGAAATAAGATCAAAATGTTGAAAACTGTTTGGATTGTGATCATTAAGTGACTGCCATTGTGCCATGATTCACAAATGCAATGAATTTAATGACAATTTAATGACAGGATAAGTGTCAACTTTTCAAGTCTAGTTTGTTCAATCCTAGTTACTATGTAAAGCCAAACCTTCCATGTTCAAAGGTTAATTAGAGATACAGTGATGAGTCAACCAACAGATAGGCCTAACTATTTGTACAAATGGTAATGAACCATTTTTGAATTTGATAGCAGGGTAAAAGTTCGCAATGCTCAAAAGTTTCATCAAAGAACTTGGGTGACTGACCAAAATTTTGATCAAATGTTAAAATGGAATAAGAATTAGCATAATTAGAAAGATAGTAGGCCTATTATTTGACTTCTGGGGAGAATAAGGTGAAAAGCCTGGGAAATTTACAGGACTTACTCAAAGTGCTACAAAGCTGACCAAAATGTTGACCTGTCCCGAGCTCTAATGAGAAGTAGGCCTACTGTAAATCAGAATTATATGTGCTACCAAGATATTGACTAAAGAAATTTACCATACCAAGCACAACGAGTGTGATTTTACCAATCACTATATTAAAGAAGCTTATCTAGATTTATTTGCTCAGTGCACAATCAAAAACCAAAACTTGGTTTATTTTCAGATCTGGATACTAGATCGTGTTGTCCAATCTGACATGACTGAATGGTGAACCTTACTATACCTACCCTATCAAACCTATCAAAAACCGTCACAATTTCCTGGTCATGCTGAAGTTCATTGGTTTCTCTTGTGAAGCTGGTTTGGTTACCATAGTTACAAAATAATATTATTCATTACAATGTCACATACTACTATGTAGGTGTCAACTGTTAGACAGAATATTCACAATAGATCAAATCAATGAACTTCAAATACAGCAATTTTATTTAAGAGTATAAATTCCAAAAGGCCTACATGTACATCATCATCGGCTGCGGAGCAGGCAACTACAAGTTTTCTCCAGCCACAACATACAAGTCCAATTTAAACAAGAAAATGAATAGTCAAGAAAAAATCTCAACCTATTTAGGCCTAATATTGTTAAACTTTTAAAAAATGGTAAAGAAGCCAAAACAATTATATCATTATGGACCTGTGATACAAGCGAGCCAATTATTGCATACAGTAAGATTTTCAATTACTCACAATTAGCTGGCAAGGTCAGATACAATAACAGTGGTAATAACAGACTCTGTAATTCTGATCATTATTAATTAAAATCTAACTAGTGTGCCATTACTTACTGACTTCCGATTCTTATTTCATAATGAGTCTCATTTCTTGATCGTATAATAAATACCAGTAGAGACAAGCAATCGTGTTGATTAATGCTACAGGTATTTCAAAATGTAAATAGTCTATTTTCAATAGACACATCACTAAAAAACAATGCAAAGCAATCCATTTGTAACTTTCTGCTTGAAGTCTGACCAATCATCATTTAATATCAACCCAAAATTGTAGCTTCATTGAAATACTGTATTTTATTACCACACTAATTAGTGCAAAAGTTCTGAATTCATGGTGCATACAAGACTCAAACAGGCCATTCAAGTTCACCTTTTGAGTCTGCTCTTTCCATTTTCCACAAAAACTGAATTCCTAAACCAAATTGTTTTTTGAATGAACAACATTGGCACATTTTAATTCTAAATTTCTAATCAAGATTTATATAATTCTAAAGTCATAAAAATGTAATCAAAATATTTCAGGAATTGATATAAATATAAAAATGTAGCATTAATCCTTAATATAATGAATATGGAATACAAGCAAATGAAAATGCTATTAATACTCTATCTGGGCCGATTCCAATTGACTAAAATCTACCCTTTCTACTAAATATTCAGAAGGGACTAAAGATAGTTTGGCAAATGAAAACGAATCTTTAAATCTGTAATCCGAATACCTTTATCATTCTTAACTGATACTAAAAGCAGTTGGAATTTCAAAAGCGTGTTTATGATAGTCACCTATAAAATAAATAAAACCTGAAATGGATGTGGCAATTTATTGAAATTAATCCCTCTCTTTACTCCTATGAAAATGATATCACACAACTAGGCGTTTTATTTTTTCTATCCATTTTATATTTTGCCATTTTTTCCTGATCCCTGGTGTGCATCTAATAGCAACGTAGCTCTCCACCTATGCTTGGAATGTCTCACACTTATACTAACGGTTTGGCGTCACATCTAGGCTTGCATTGTAAAATTGCCAGACAGTTAATGTACTATGGCCGTGAATAGTACATCTTTATTTTAATTAATAGTGACTTATTACAACATGAAATGTTCTTAGATTTTGAAAACTGCAGGATGTAATTAATATCTCCAATAGTATCTGCAGGGTTCAGTTTGTGATCAAATTTTCCCCTTATCATTACGAAATTTAATTTTGAAGAGACTTTTCATTTTCGCCTAAAATATCATGACATGCTCATATTTTACACATGCTCTGAGACTTGTTTTAGCATTATTGTGGTAATTAATTAAGAATATCCCATATTCACAGACACAGGTCATCAACTTCAAAATCCAATAATATGTAAGCTTGAGAGATTTAGTTTTCACTAAGTTTGCATTTTTGCCATCATAAAATATATATGTTCTTTTTCAATAAAAACCACGCGTGATAAAAACATGAAAAACTTGTGCACCAGGCTCATTAAAATCAGCCCCGTACAGAAAGAGCCATTACTATGCTATGACAATAATTAGACCTAATGCTCATTCATGCCAAATAGGACATTGGAATGACTATGTAGCATACAACACATGAACAAAATCAAAAACCTTCAGCATTTTGTCATCATTCGTATATTATTCAACATAAAGCAACTTTACTTTCTTCAATACGTTGGGTCTCTAAACCGGAAATCAATCTTTACTGAAATTTTAGCTCAAACACAGTTTTGCCTATAAACTAATAAGCTGTGGCATAAGCTCCTGCAATTCATATAGGCCTACATAAAAGCGGGCAATTTGAATTGCTGTTTGAGATGGGTGGTAGTGCGCAACCATTTCATGCCTATTTGGGTGCATCGTTACGCTTTATCAGTGCATTGTGGGATTGAATTTCAGTAAAGATCTCCGGTAGGGAAACCCAGGGCCGGCGAATTTGGTTTTTTTTTGTTTTTTTGAAAGTTGCAACCACCTTAAAATTTTCCAGGTTTCTAGCAGTTGGATAAGAATTGTTTTGAAATTATGCATATTCCTTGGTACATGGCAAGGCATGTCAAGCATATGCATGTACATATTTGTACACCATAGAAAGCAGCAACATGTGATCTGTTGCAGCCACAATCAAGCATGTCAACTTGCTGACCTTTTTTGCTCTATTTAAAACATGCTGCTATGACTCCAGTCTGGCTTCATGGAAACACAGCCACAAAATATCACACTTCTGACCCCCAGGTGACACTGGGTATACCTCCACAATACCAACTCAAATTTCACTTTTTAGGCACACAATTCCATGATACTATGCACTTGATTCCAAAATATTTCCTCATCTAAATTTATCTCAATTTGCTTTTGAATAGTATACTGTAAACGTACTTAATTTCGCGAGGTATTTAATTTCGCGAATTTCGCGAGGACATTAAATTCGCGAAATTAAATCCCTCGCAAAATTATGTTATTATATGTATTACAAATACAATAATAACATTTCAAATTCGCAAAATTTAATCCTATCGTGAAAATGTTCCATTTTGAAAATTCGCGAAATAAAGTACCTGCGAAATTAAAGTGCTTTACAGTATAACTATTAAAATGACATGAAAGGACATTTGCGTAATTTAATTTTCTTTTGACGTACAACTTCAACAACAAAATCAGTTGGGAATCTACATGTTCAAGTGCATACTGTGCTGAAAACATTTTAATTTCAATTTATCTGTCTGGTTTAAAATACATTCATTTACACTGTATGTAGAGATAATTTACAAAATATTCATGACCTTTTGAACATCTTATTATCTAAAAGCCTGCTAAATCATGAGCATGTTTCCCATGGCATAAATGGACTGACAGTCGCCACTGCTGTGATATAGTTCTGTCTGGTAAAACAGGGAGATAACATTTGGCAAAACACACATAGTATGCTTTATTTCTACAGATACATTTGACTGCCAATAAAAATAGACAAAGACCTCATGCTAGATAGATATTTCGGTTCAAAGTTCACCAAATTGCCTGGCTCGTCACATTTATATCATCGCTGTCTTCATTACAAACCTGTCAGCGGTTCACTTCACATTTTTTCTTGATCAGTGCTCCAGAATCAGAATTTGATTAATGTTGCTTTCACATCAGTCTGCCGTTTCATAAAGGCTTCATTTTCAATTATTATGTTACCATAAAAATACATGGCTATTTTTGGACATGTGCACAGTTGATGCTGCATATTTAAAGGGGTCTAGACTAAAGAATGAAAAATGTATGCTTACTTATTTCAGGTTTTGGATACATATCAATTGCTTGAATCTTCATTAGTGAGTCGTAACAGATTTTTTAAACCTTAACAAATGAATACTGTCTTGTACCCCAGGGGTAGGAAATTTCCCAAAATAAACAATATTGTCACAAAATGAATGTGTCGTTCTGCAAGGAAAAGACCCCATTGCTATACCAAAATCTGTAAAAAAATACCCCAAAAGGCAGGCATATGTACGTATACTATGTTAATGCTAGTGTCCTCCTAAGTCTTGTTCAAAATTAACCTGGCTGAACTGGTAAGAAACAAGGAAGCCATAGATCTACAAACACTCATAATTGCACCAAGCCACATAATGCACCGTACAATACTAGGACACACTTTAAAATGTTCCTCCATCTACTGTTCAGTCATAGGCCTATAAAATACATGTAGACTATTTGCACAATGTTTGTCATTACTCCACATTAATTCACTGACATGTAATACATTCTTATTATTTAAATAGCCCCACAATTAATTCACTACATTCTACTACATTGATCTGTATTGGTTTGTTGTATGTTTCATTTGTAATGCATTGATTTGTTGAATTAAATGCATTGATTAGCAAAACTAAGTTTTAAGGAAGTAGACAAATTTGTCCTTCTCTGAAGGTCCATGTTTGTACACTGTACACAACTATCTTGCTGGTTTTACAGCAGGCATTCTCAATTAAATTTTGCGAAGTGCCAACTTGCAATAAATAAAAATCAGAAGTGCTACATTCCAATAGCAGCGTAGCGAGCGTAGTGTCTAACGGGTGGGGTCCAGGGGGCTCCAAAAAAAGCTCCTGGGTTTTAGCCTTTTTTGAGTGGAAAAGAATGGATTTCTGAGCATGTTTTTTCGTGGAAAACATTTTATTGCGGTATGTTTGATGCAAAATCTGGATGTCGTAACGATGCAGATAGGCCTATATAGGCCTATGATAATTATGGCGGTCAGTTATTTGGATATTTAGGATCAATGGGAGTTCATCTTGTTTTTTATGTTTGGCCAATTTTATTAACAAATAATTTATATATTTATTTTATTTTTATGGGTGCCGCGCGCGCGCCACTTGGGAACGTACGGCGCGCCACTCTTTGCGGATGCCTGTTTTACAGAGTACCATGAAATCTTAAAAAATTGATATTTGATGGTAGATATAAAATGTTGTATTTTGTAACAAAAATGGCTGTATTTTAAAATTTATGTTGATTGATTTTGATTATTTAGGTCTAAATTACAAATTTATAGAAAGTCCATCATATTCAAAACCTGATATTCTAAGTCTGCCAGAAATATAAATTACGATCTTGTTTCCTCTTCCTAACACATCCAACTCTAGCTGACTATTAGGCCAAGAAAAAATAACATGTTTCTCGTCCAGATTTTTGAAAAAAAAAAAGAGGAAGAGGTAATTTTTATTTTTTATTTCAATGGCAATGCAAAATCGCCCATTGATGGCCCATTCTCACCCAGTGTATCGATACCAGATGTGTTATTGGAAGAGGAGGCCTTTTTTATTTTTGAGTTTTGGACATACTGGAGGGTTGATCAAAACAAAATATGCTTTAAAATGCTTATTGAACTGAAGCAAATCTATTGCATAGACTTAAAACTTTACAAACCTTTTTAACAAATAAGTTATGCATGAAATCCAAAAAAAAAAAAAAAAATCCAAAATCCTTAAAAAACGATGCTGGAGGGGACGAGAAACATGTTTATTTTTGTACTTGGCCTTAGTCTTGATATTTACCAGGAAATTCCTGCATGTATGTCCAATAGGCCTATAACATCATTAGAAAGCAAACCAATAATTGCAGTGTGCCACACAGGACATCTAAACCTGACCAACTTCACACCTTGTAATCAGTGTCACAAGGTGCATAATAACTGAATGCACCACAACTTGTAGGACACTACCAGGAAGGACACGCACATCACACCATCTATAGCAGGATGTCAAAACCAAATGAGAAATGCCTGAATTTACACAAAAGCCTTAGAAAATTGTATCAACAGTATCGGTTCATCTATATACTATCACAAGTCGCAGTCTATCCATTCACCTTTATGTGAAAGATTATCTACAAAGGGTGAAAAAGGAAAATTTGTTATATCATGACATGAACTCGCTCTACACACACAGTTCAATCCAAATTTTGTGTGTTTCATTTTATGCACTGCTCTTTTTAATTCCATCAATAATAACAATACGATCTACTTTAACCCAGGAATGGTACTTTCATTTTATCTATACCTGCTTTATGATAAAAATAGTGTTCTTTTGAAAACATGCTGAATTGCTGATGTATAAATAACGCTCCACATGCAGCCTTCTCCAAAACAAACAATCTGCAAAACAGCTAGGATGGAATGATAAAGCAGTTAGTCAAGACATGTACTGAATGTATCAGGCACACATTAGTATGAATTCATATTATGCGGGGATTTATAGACAACTAGATAGTAAAACCTTTTTATAACAAAATCTGACACAAGGAAGTTCTTGTTATAAAGAAACATTCTTCCTTCACTAATAGAGCATTCTTATAATAGACATACTTACGCCGTTGATGGGGTAAATCCTGATTACTCAAAAGGAGGCCAAGTAGGGTATTATCATAAATGGCCTCATTCTGAGTTCCGATTCTCCGTTCATTTCTGTGGATTTACCCCATCAACGGCGGGAGTATGTCAATTACAGGATTGGCCTATAGAACAAAATTTGGGCAAAAATCAGAAATTTTCCAGTCTTAAGAAACTTTGTTATAACGAGTTCCACTTTGTCTTGTGTTGATGGACAAGTGTCAAACTATCAGTCATCCCAGCTCTACTCTGAATCACTAAAATCTTGAGATTTATTACGATCAAATTTTACATTCTGGAAAATATTCAAATAATCACATTGTTTGATTTTATACAAGATTAGATCATACTTTGATTAGATACTGAGTGAACTCCTGGTATTTTGACCCATGTGGCAAGATTCAGTTTAAGGATGAAAATCCATGTATGGTACCAATGGCAAAATGCACTTTGAAAGCAAACTCTTGCGAAAGACAGAAGTTCAGGGTTTCAATTATCAAATAACAATTATTGCAAATAATCAACAATCGAACAACAATTATTATTAATTATATTATGGTTGTGCAAACACAGGTGGGAATACATGAACGAGGAAATACGTGCACACAAAGTTGTTTCTTTGATCAGATATTTCAATCTTTGTGAACTTTCTTCAACAGATCAGGTGTCAGTGCCCATAAGGCCAAGAAGAAAATAGTATTTGCCCTCAGATCATATCAATAACCAATTCCAACATCTGAAGATGTGGAATGTAGTAAAATGCCAACATTTTTGTCACTTTGTTGAAAATTCATGAAAATATTTTGCTATTAAACCAGATCACTTGATAATGGTATATATCAAGAGTTATGTGTGAAAAATTAAAAAAATGACCTTCCAAAATTATGTCCCTAAGGGCTAACATGTTCCCTTGTTGGCCTTATCGTATAAAAAATCCGATGACTGAACCTCACCTCTGGTTTTCATCTGAAATGACTTCAATTTCTTCTAGTTTCTTTTGGAGTTCATCTGCTCTGTTTTGTGCTCTTTCCAATTCATCGTCTTCCAACTGCAGCCTTCTTGTTAGATTGCCTACTTCAGCTTCTGCCTGCAATATGCAATTGAAAAATAACAAATATTATTCAGTTGTACCTTGAAAAAATTCAATCACAGGGAAAGTCTGAAATTTCAACTCAGTAAACCTATCATAATTCCCAAAACCTTACTTGAAGGTGGCACATCTGATGTTTTGTACTCTGCCTGAATGGCATAGCCTGCTAACAACACAGTGGTCTGCATGATGATGCAGGATACAACACAAGAATTACCTAGTATATTGTCAAGACCATGATAGCCAGGGAAGGGGGGAGATTTTTTAACAAAAAAGGAAGAAAAAGAGATACATGTATTATACATACACAGGTATTGTGAAGCGCCTTTTAAAAGGATACAAAGCGCTGAGAAAAAGAGAAGGAAAAAAGAAGGAAGAGGACACAACCAACTAATTCATAAATTGGGGAAAAGGTTACTTTTGATGGGCTTATTGAAGGAGACAACAGTGGTGGACCTCTGGCCACAGCAGAGAGCTTATTTCATAGGCGTAGGGCTGATGTAGAAAAGACCATATCGCCAGTCTAGAGTACCGGTCCTTGGAGAGCTCATAAGGATGGATGTAGAGGACTGAAGAGAGTAACCAGACACCTTGTGAATGTGGAGGAGGGATGAGATGTGCTGCGGAGATAGGAGAAAAGATAGAGATCCTTTTGTTTCAACCTGTACAATGTGCACCTTCACAAGTGATACTGGTAGCAGGCCTTGTATTTTGAAGCGTGCGAGTGCGATAGCACACCATCACACACCTGAAATGATCTTGAGGAGTGTGATTTTCAGCAAACCTAAATCTGGTGATATTATACACAATTAGTTATGAAATGCACACCTACAGCACACCTGAAGATCTTGAGAAGTGCTATTTGTAGCACACCAGGTATTTTCAAAATTCAAGGCCTATGGTAGTCAAGATTCTTGTCAGGGGCTGATATTTCAGTTCGTTTCAAATATTATACATTCAGAATCGAATCCTTTCACCAAAATCTCTGGCTAATGTCCCTAATTGTTGTAGAACAGATTGCATTTCTGGACATCCAAAAGTAGTGAATTGAAATCAACAGAAGATTGTTATATTGGGAAGGGGTAATGTCCAGAGCTGGTGCCTGTATGATAAAAACATTACGGTTTCTGAAGAAAGTACTTCAATTAATCTAAAACACTGTGCTATGGTCACATATAAGCCGAAGGAAACCGCAATGCCGGTGTGACATCAGTATGACACCGGTGAATGCTAGCGATGCCCGGTCGGTCACAGGTTGGCATACTCAGAAAATGCACCAAATCGGGCCAATTTGCTGTCATTTTTCAGCCGTTCATGGCAGGAAATATAGAAATCTTATTAATTGGTTACCAAGAATTCACATTTTTTCCAAGCGTGATTTGACCATAACTAAAGACATCGTATACAAACCGCAAGATTTTAACTCAGAATTAAATTATTGTGGTCCCGGTCAGTGTCCGATCGGTGTCCGCTGAATTTTACCCGGTATGACGCTGTAAACACATTGTAACCTCGCTGCAAGGTTATGTGACCAGGGTATAAGTCGCATAACAATGTTCTTAAGGGTAGACTGA
>JXSR01S068136.1:77525-90992 GCA_000969725.1 Ophiothrix spiculata | reverse complement strand
AAAGATCAGTAAAACTTCTAAAAAATGATTTTTTAATTAAAATTTTATGGTTTTGTTATATTTTACTTATTTTACTTAATTTACCACTTTTTAGGGCGGTATTTAGGGCGGTAATTTACCGGTAATTTACCATGTAAATTAACCGGTAAATTACCGATTTACATCACAGTCACTGTTAATGATAATTAACCTGTAATTTTCTAAATGTAAATCCAAATTTCACCTCCAAATTGTTCATTATTATGGATAGATTGCTACAAATGTGTAAATTACTTATGCACGGTCACTGCTAGTTGACTGAACTCCCCTTAAAGCATGCAGGGCCAATACGTCGATCCTGGGTTTCCCAACCGGAATCAATCTTTACCGAAATTTAATCCCACAATGCACTGGTAAAGCACAACGATGCACCCAAATAGGCTTGAAATGGATGCGCACTACCACCCATCCCAAACAACAATTCAAATCACCCGCTATGAATTGGAGCTAATGTCACGGCTTATTAGTTTTTAAATTATAGGAAAAACTGTGTTTGGGCTAAATTTCGGTAAAGATTGACTTCCGGGTGTAAACCCAGGATCGACATATTGCTATTAATGATCCAAGTTTGGTCCAAGTAGGTTAAAGTTCTGGAGTTATGACCATAGCCTTGAAATGATTTCAGATGCCCTTGTCCTAACCCCCTGAATTAGAACACTCGGGGGGGGGGGGGGGGGGAATGCTATTCATGATCCAAGTTTGGTCCAAGTAGGGTCGAGGTTTTCCAGAGTCATGGTCGTAATCTTGAAATGACCTGGGTTGACCTTGGGTCAACTCTCCTGTCAATTTTGTGCCTTGACCTCAAAATGGACCTGACCGGACCCCTTGACACTCACATTGCTTTTCATGGTTCAAGTTTGGTCCAGGTCGGTTCTGGAGTTCTAAGCTAACATACATACACCTACAAACTTCCTGCGAATTATAGTATGATACCCATTTTTGTCTCCCAATCTGCCACCCTCACTCCACTACGGGCTTGTCTCTACAACAAAAATGTGACATCGGCTCATTAGGCGCCTATGCGCTTGTCACTTGGCCCTCGTGTACCCAGGCACTAGTGGTAATAAAGTCAGTCAAATTTTTTCATTTAAGCTGTCAATTCTCCACCATTTTCTGCACAAGACAAGACATTTTCAAGCAACCAATCCCCACCAAGTCCCTGGGGTTTGGGGAATATGGCACTTTTCAGTCAGACTCCGGACAAGTCCAGACTCCAGAGATCGTGAAAGAAATGGGTCATATATATGATATGTGGTAACCTTGAACACTATACATACACTTCTACAGAAGTCCCTGGGAATCTAGATCAAGGTTACATCATGGTTACATATTGGCTCATAGGGCATCTTCACTGTATAGGCCTACACAGTGTGTACTTTGGTGCATAGTTTTAAGGGCCGCACCATTTGATTATCGGGGGGGGGGGGGCAGGAAGTTTTTTTGAGAAAAATTCCTCCTCCACAGGCAGAAGGAAAACATATTCCTCCCTGAACATGGAATCAGCAGAAAAACAGTTATTTCCAAGAAAAAAACAATTGCTCCCCGAACGCAACTTCCTGCCCCCCTGGAAATGTAATGTTGCGCTCCTTACAAGTGCTTCCCATCATGCATTGCTTCCTAGAAAGAGTGATGAGATGACCCAAATCAAATTGAATTATTTTAGTTGCAATTTTGCATTTCAAAGTTTTGTTAAATTGTGGGTACAAAATTTATGTCAATCCAAGTTAAAACGTAAATAGCGAAAAACGTAAAAAAAACCAGATCAGGCTATGACAATCGCAAATTCCAAGTAAAACTCAATTAAAATTTAGGATGGTCAATGAAGCGAAGCCTAAACATAACAATATAAGGCCTAAATTTGGTTAATTAACCTCCAGCCATCTTATCAGAAGACACAATCCTGCACCTCACTCATTAAAGCTGGGCTCAGTATATCTCTACATGCCACTTACAACGTGACTAAAACTAACTACAAAACTATTTCGGGAACTTGATACTTGATTATTCACGTCCAAGAGTTCAATGTTATGGTCAGTTTTATTGTACTTGATGGCTCAAGTCCAAGAATTACTGTCATGGTCAGTGCAGTTTTATAGTTGATGACTCAAGTCCAGAGTTAAATGTTATGGTCAGTTTTAATGTGACACTGACCTGTAAGTTTGGTAACTTGATAATGTTGATATAAGCTTAGGCTTATGCACTTGTCAGTTAGTTCCTTGGCCCCTGGGCCTAGTGGGGAATACATTTGTATGTCATGATAGGGCAGGGCATTTGTACAATGGACATCCCAGTTTGGGGGGGGGGGCCATGTAGTGGACTATGGTGCAGACTCTGCAACCAAATCCTATATTTTGAAATTTATCTTGGTACCTCTTATTAGTCCACTCATATTTTTGTGTCATGTGTAATATTTTTGAAAAACAAACCAAATTAATTGGTTAGGCTATATTTAGGGACCAGGGATTTCTAAGACGTAAATTTAGGATATGTTTATTACTATTGGGTCACGTATTTAAGAAAATATTACAAAAATCATATTTTTACCTAATTTCCTCAAAAAATAACCAATGTGTTCTTATAGTAATAAACATAATTATGTTGTTCCAAATCCGCTGGGGTTCACGCGTGAACCCCACTGTTTATAGATTTTATCATTTTTTTTTTACCGATTACGAATATAATTTTAGTGACCATCCCGGAAGTTGTTTTTTTCCACAAGTTTTCCCACGGCACGCCTGAGGCGATGTAGGACGTGACGCAGCCGGGGATCGACTATGATACCGTACGGCAACCAGTAATAAGTTGCCATGGCCACCCTCCTCTGAATTGACTGGATTCCGTGGGTATTTTAACCAAGATTTTAGAATATTACAAAAACACTGTTTTAGCAGTCAAGTTAGCTCAATCGGTAAGGCGTTTGCTTGCGGTGCAGAAGGTCCTGAGTTTGAACCCCACTGGTGCCAAAAGTTGAGTGTGCTTAAAATTCCCTTGGACAAGGAACTAACTGCTAATTGTCTCGTGGAAACCCGTACGAAACTCGGGGAGCTGACCCGGGCAGCGATGGTGCGTATGTGGGCTGCCCCTAGAGGTTGTCGCAGAACCTGAAATAATGCTTGGTGTGGAATGGAGCTTACTTGGGCCACAGTGGTCAGCGAACACTTGTAAAGTGTGCAGAGGCCGAGTGGAATCCCCAGTATTTTTATTATGAATATAATTTTAGTGACCATCCCGGTAGTTGTATTTTTCCACAAGTTTTCCCACGGCACGCCAGAGGCGATGTAGGACGTGATGCAGCCGGGGATCGACTACGATACCGTACGGCAACCAGTAATAAGTTGCCACGACCACCCTCCTCTGTATTGACCGGATTCCAATGTTGTTAATTTACTGGTAAATTAAAAACTGTGGTAAATTACCGGTAAATTTCGGTAAATTACCGGTAAAATAAAGTAAATTAAGTAAAATAAGTAAATTATAAAACTTCGAAAAAATGGAAACATTTTGGTACCAAATATAGGTATACACTTAATAATGTTTAATATCGAAACAGCTTACACTTATAACATGAACTTCAGCTTCCAAAATTAATTGGGAAATAACTATAAGCAGTTCAAAACATGCAAAATTAACATTAAATCGATCAAGTCAATATATTGTATCATTAAAATGTTCACTTACGGCAAGAATCAGACTTTTACCAATACTAATAGCAATGCTCTTCTAAAAGTGATATTTAAACTAGTTTATTTTAGCAGATAAATTACACAAAGTAAGCTTAAACCCAACTGATTTTCAACTTTTCCCATTTGTAGCCCATCTTTTTGAAAGGGGAAGAGTTTTGAAAATTAGTGTTTTCACTAGGATTATACCAGTACCTCCCATTTTCCAATCCCATGATGTAGCAAGCTGCTGCTTGGGCAGCAATTGGGTGTCATTGGGTCCCTGCATATAGGATTTTCTAAAGTAAGGTATTGAGAATAGTGAGATCTGGTTCTGACAAAGGATGATTTCCCCCTTGCTTGCCACTAATTTGTACTAATTTTCTCCCAAAAGCTCCTAAAATGTTATTTTTAAACCGACTCGCATGCAAAAAAACGAGTTCGGTGACCCCCAATTTTTATATTAAAAATTGGTTCTACATCGATAAAATATTATTCATGCCGATTTTTACCAGCAAATTTCAGTCAGATCTATCATGGACTAGACACCTTAAAACAATAGTTCAAGTCCTTTCCAAATTTATCATAGACTTTGTTTAATTTTCGAATACATAGGCCGAAGGAACTTTTTGGTACAGTTGCAGTGTGGATTCAGTTTATAGTCTTTCATGCCCAAGACAGCCCTATCTATAAGAAAATCTCTTATAGGTCTATGTATAATTCATTTTTGAAAAAAGGTGGACTTGGCTCAGTTATTCAATTGTAAGCTTGAAATACACTTGACTGCTCTCATTAAAAATGGAGATCCTTAGAACAGAAGTGAGCATAAAATTGGGGTCTTGGGGCAGTGGATCCTGGCTGTGGCACATACCTATAGGCTATACCTTTAATATTATGTGAGTGCCCCCCCCCTCCTGAGGTAGGCCAATAAACTGCATAGCACATAAATAGATCATAAACTGTACCACCAGACATGAAAGCACATACTGAAAGATCAATCTGTTCTAAATAATTCACTCCAAAAAAATATCTTTTTAAAAAAATTACACTGAAATTTTCCATGCAATATGCACTGGTCTAGGCTGAAAAAACCCCATTTTATTTGAATTAATAACAGTAAATGGAGACACTGAGACATAAATTAAGGTTTAAATTTGATTTAAATGCATTGTTTTTCCATAGAGATCAGTAAAACTTCTAAAAAATGATTTTTTAATAAAAATTTTATGGTTTTGTTATATTTTACTTAATTTACCACTTTTTAGGCCGGTAAATTATGATGGCGGTAATTTACCGGTAATTTACCATGTAAATTAACCGGTAAATTTACCGGTAATTTACCATGTAAATTAACCGGTAAATTACCGATTTACATCACTGCCGGATTCTGTAGGTATTTTTAACCAAGATTACAGAATATTACAAAAACACTGTTTTCAAAAGTTTATTAAACCTTGTGGCTGGCTCCCTTCCAAATCAAACTAATCATTTGGTCAACAACTGAGGTGAGATAACCTATTTAACATCCAAAATGATTTAACTACGAATCATGAGATGGGGTGATCCACAGTTTGAAAAGGTAGCATTCAGGGTTTTACAATATTTATGATAGCTCATCCCTAACAGGGGGACTTTGCGACAGAACACTTTACAAGAAATTGGTAAACATAAGAGGCAGCAAAAAACTTATAAGAGAATAGAGTCTGTGCTACAGACCAGGTTTAAAGAAACACACCATCCACTCACTGAAAATTAGCATTGCACACCACCCACATCAAAGTATTCAGCAGTTGGAAACTTATATGGCCTTCATATTTGGCACACGTGGATTGGTGCTTCGGCTTGGATCAAAAATGTCCTTACCACAATCCCCACCACAATCTCAGCATAATTTGAAAGCCCCTTTTAATAAAATCAAACTTGTGAGCTCAGCTGTTTTGAAAATTCAAACTGGCTCTGTTTTTGAAATTTGGACAAGCAAGCCTTTTTTGAAATTTGAACTCGCAGGCCTAAATAAATTATAATTCGGACTAGCGAGGTTTCGGACTAGTTTGGACTAGTGCGTTTTTGGGCTAGGGAGCTATCTCCTATAGGCCTATTTATTTCACCACATCACACGATTTTAACCGACACATGATACAGTGACCATTGCCACACTATTTGACATGTGACATTGTGACCATGGCCAGTGTCTTATCAGTTATCAGTGAACATTATCTTTATGACTAGTAAAGACAATGAGTATTTCCATTTTTAAAGATGACCGCAAACAAAGTTTATTTGCAATCCGTCTCAGGACCCTCTGTATGACACAGTGCACGGTTTGAGTAATTTGCAAAGGGGTTGTAACTTGTTCAAACGGTTTTCAGAATTTGGAAAATTTAGTGCAATCAGTCAAGTGTCACTATGGCCGAGCGGTTAGAGCACGGGTCTTGTAATACAGAGATTGTGGGTTTGAGCCCCGGGCCGGGCGGTTTTCGTCTCCTTGTTTCCTTGGGCAAGAAACTTTACTCTACTTGCTCCGTGGTCGGACAGTCACGTAAAGCTGTGGGTCCCCTGTACGAATAGACTCCTTCATGGGGTATGCATGTTATGAAAGTAGGCCTACTTGTATCGTTGATTGATTGATTGATTCATTCATTCATTCATTGCTTGCCTTGGAAATGTCATGTCCTTAATTTGTATTCAATATCCATCAATAATTAATCTAAATTGCAAGGTACTGGCTGGCTTGCAAGGTACTGGCTGGCATATTGGGGGGGGGGGGGTTCTCAAATAAAACAAGGTACTGGCTGGCATATGGGGGGGGGGTACTCATATTACTGTGCCACTCATTTTATAGTAGGAAAACATAGCCTGGAACCATTTTTTTTTAGTCAGTGTCTTGGGAATTGAAAATCTCCAGTTTGATTTTGTGAGTGAAAGTGATCAGAATACACATCCTTTGTGTTAACCCTAACAATTCTTTTAACAATGTGTTTTGCAGGGTATAGAAAAGAAATAAACCTTTCTGGGAACTTTTAATGTGCTTATGAGAATTTTCTGTGAGATTTATGAAAAAATGCACAAATTGCTCTTAAATCTTGCTTGTTTTGACAGTAATTTGACATTCATCCAAAAATTTGGCTCATTTAGTATTTCATTATTCAATATTGCCAGAAAATCATCTGTCGTCAGAAATTTTCGTAATTATTATTATTTTTTTACCCTGCCATTTTTTTTCTGGGACTTTTTTTTCTTGGAACAGCACGGCTGCGTTACCGCTGATTTTTGAAGCCCTGGTGTTTTGACTGGTGTTCGTCAGTGCTTGCTATGATCCAGACTGTGATCCAGTTCAAGTACAGTGGCCAATTTATGTGCAAGTAAAGTGGGCAGTATTGTAGCCATGATTTTTGGAGGCAAGGACCGAAAAATAATGAAAATTGTCAAAAAGCTTGGATTCGAAATATCCCCCGAAGGCTAACTCCCTAACACAATTCAACAATTTTGAACCAATAGACCTTAGGGGATGGGCATACCTATATGCAAGCCTCCAGTGGCTGAAGACCGTTGTAACAACCATCAGAGACCTTAGTCTGTCACATAATGTTACCTCTCATATAAAAAATTCCAGTTTTATCAATCATGTTTTTACAAAATGCATACCTGCCAACTGTCCAGAATTTATCAGGATTGTCCCGATTTTCAACTCTCAAAATGGCCAAAAATCAGGACATCCCGATTTTGAGATATTAAAATAAAAAAATACAAGGAAAAGTCGCCAATCCTGACCTGTATTCAGTTAATATTTAGGCCTATGCTCTTGTGGCATATATTTGGGCTAAAACCTAAAAAAGCCTTAATAAAGGTAAGGAAAGTCACAAACCCACCTGTATTCAATACATACGTATGCTCTTGGAACATATATGTGAGCTAAAATTGTGAAAAAGTCGCCTTGCTCAAGTTCTTGGCCTTTTTGCCCTGATTTTGGGTTTTACAAGTTGGCAGGTATGAAAATGTCCTTCTGATGTGAAGGTGAATCACTGAAAAAGGCGATAAACTCAATTACAATGGAGATCCATGTGGAATGATTTCCTCCGTTGTTTTCCTGTGGTTAGGGTCTTGATGGACATTGTCTCTATTCATTGGTAAAGCTGCATTATATTAATGGAACTGGCCTTGATTCTTCCCACTACTTTTCTTACATTTTTTACCTCAATATGAAAGCAATACTATAAGATTTTGATCAAAAATGGTTTATAGGAAAAACAGCATAAAATCAATCTGACTATCTAAAAGCATTTTCAAGTGTGTTTTGTGAAAAAATTGTTTTGCCACCAAAAAATGGATAAAAGCTTATGCTTGCTTTCCTTTACTATTAATAAACCCATGTGGAATTAAATTCGGGATCGCGAATTTAATTCAACAAATGGCTAAAACAGAAAAAGTAAGCATCTTTGAGCCAAATCGTTTAGAGGGTATTCATATCTATCCAAAAAATAAGCCGAAAAAATCAAAAGTCATGGGTGACAGGGGGCGCTTCATTTTTAACACTTTATATAGTATTGCTTTAAGAACAAGTTTAGTGTATTCATGAACCTAACAGAAGTTTTTCCCTGAATTTGTGGAATACCAATTTAAATACTGGTATGCCAATTATAGCCGCCTATACCACTAACTCTTTAGTGACTCGTTTTAATAATGCATGCACATATTACTATGACAAAGCTGGGAATTTAAATTTTATTTTAAAGCAGAAATTGTTTGAAAAGTTATTAAAAAATAAAAGTGATGACAGTAAATTCTAATCAATACTTACTAAGTAAAACGACAAGTTAACAATGGGTGGGGTCATGCAGGGTGGAGGACTCCAGGTCAACACCTATTGTATGCAAATTAAGCATTAGTACTTTGTAAATACAGATAACACTTGAGTGAAAAATATGTTTGATGAATTGGACCAAACTGACAAAACAACAATATATTTGCAATTGACATATTCAAGGATCTAGTTTTGCGTATTGATACGAGTAATATTTTGATATAAAACTCTCAAAAAGTCGAAAAAAGTTGAAGGAATCGGGGGAAAAAAAAATATGAAGGAGAAAATGCATCAATCGAATGTATAGACATATTTCCCTCTTTACTAGCACATTTGCAATTAGATTTGATATCCTAAATTAAATTCATTCAACAAATGACAATTTAACAGAAAAATTAATCTTTGTGACAAGTAGTTTGGGGTATCAATATCAACTTTTAACGAACCTGTTAGTCAGTCGAAAAAAAAAAGAAGTTTAATATGGGTGATAAGGGCACCGTTTTGGCCTGGGGGTCGCTCAACTTGAGTGAGGTATGTGCCGTGTACGTGCCACCAAAAAGGCCCTGCTTTTTTCGCACGCTCTCACCGAAAGACCCCCTATTTTTACCAAAGTTCTGACACTCTATGACCCCCTATTTTTAAAACTTCCTTGTCACTAAAACAACCAGCTTAGTCACTCAATGACCCACCATTTTCTTAATTTGATGTACAGTAATTTTTCGAAAATTTTACCAAGATTTGTCAAAAATTCTCAAAAATCATCAAAAATTTGTCGAAATTTTGCAAATTTTTGGGCCATTTTGACCCGGAAAGAACACTCTATGACCCCCTATTTTTAAAACTTCCTTGTCACTAAAACAACCAGCTTAGTCACTCATGACCCACCATTTTCTTAATTTGATGTATAATAATTTTTGTCAAAAAATTCTCAAAAATCATCGAAAATTTGTTGAAATTTTGCAAATTTTTGGGCCATTTTTACCCGGAAAGAACCCACTTTTTGGTTATTTCACCCAAAGATCCCCGTATTTTTGTCACTGAAAGACCCCCTTTTTTTACCATATTTGTCAACGAAAAAGATCCCTACTTCCGAGGTGCTTGGTGGCACTCGTACGTCGCGGTCTACTGAACTGAAATTTTGGCCAAAAATAGCCTCCTGAGCTGAAAATTTTTGCAATTCCTGAGCAAATTTTAGAGCTGAAATTGTGTAGTTTTTCTCAAAAACGTGGTCAAAAGAACTAAATCACGCTGAATATGGGGATCTAGTGAGCGGCCTGGCGGCCTGAAAAAGGGGGTCTTGACCGCCGGACATATATACCCTGCCAACACATGTGAGTTTCCACCCCCATCAATATTTGGCTTGGTATGATTGGGATGTGAGGGGTTCCGGGTTTGAGTACCAGGGTAAAATGCAAGCATGCAAATGGAGATTTCTGATATATAAGGTTGGAGGATTTGGAGGGTTGAAACGTTTGATTCGATATGCCATGATCTGGGCTACTTATAACTTTTGGACTACTTAGCCTGATGTGGCTTGCTGCATATCACTCTTGTATTGTGTTTGATGGTTTGAGGCTGGTTGATTTTTCAGTATTTTTGCACACCTTAACACTCTCTATACACCAATTACAGAGTTTAAAACTAGGGGCTAAGGTCATTAGGATCCTAGTCTTTTGCAGAGCTTAGTTAACTGTCATTACATATGTAGGCCTATTTCCTCTTCTGAGTCAGCCAATATGTTTGTTGTGATTCTGTTGCCAACAACAAACAGCAGCTCCGTAAATCCAGGCTTCCAAGTCCTACTTATTAGCTGATATTTCCTATACGTTCATGTTTGTCAATGATTGTAACGGTCCCTCGAAAACCGGCAATTTAGGTAAATGTCCTTTAATGATGAATGAAAGTGTGGAATTTCTGAAGAAAAAAAATGATATGTTCTATGGTTTTTTGTTCCTGCCCAGACGACAGTACCATGTTTGTTTAGGAAGTGGCAGATCTGCTTTATCAAAACAAAATACATTCCAATCCAAATAAGGCTTTTGTATCCAAAGACATTCTCTTGAGCAAGATACATGCGCATGCAATATTTGCTCAGCCCAGTTGAGCTCAAATGGAAGTCTTAAACTTACTTGCATAAAATCAATGCACCTGTAAGTGATTTCTCTTTCCATCAAGGCAAAAGTGTTCTTGTTAGCTAGGGAGTAAAAATGTTAGTGATTGACCTCTCGGAAGAGAAAATGTCTTATGATTCAAAAGCCCAAGTTATGCGCCCCTTGAAAGCAAATTTCCTGCCCATCATCTTGGATTATTGGATGGGTGTCTCATACCTTGCTGAGGCTTTGCTGATGGCCATTAAGCCAGAGATCTTTGTGGACAGTTTGATTTAATTTAGCATTTGGTATAATATTAACTTGCAGTTTCTACTGCTTTCTAATAATTAAAGTTCCCATATGCTTGTGTTTTGAGGGACAGACCTTAATTCAGGTCATGTTTTGAGTATAAGGTTGGGGATTTTGTGTTTTAAGTCTACAGATTACAATTTGGTGTACACAAAACCTAATACCCCGTTCAGACACAAACAGCATAAAAAGAGGGAATGTGACTATCCAAAAGCGTTTTCAAGTGTATTTTATGAAAAAAATTGGTTTGCCACCTGACCAAAAAATGGATAAACAGCAAGCGGAATTAAATTTGGGATCCCGAATTTAATTCAACAAATGGCCATAACAGAAAAAGTAAGCAACTTTGAGCCAAATCATTTGGAGGGTATTCATATCTATCAAAAACAAACCCATTAAGCCCAAAAAATCAAAAGTCATGGATGACAGGGGCGCTTCATTTTTAACACTATAGCATTGCTTTAAGTCGTCATTGAGTTCATTTTCAATTTTAAACCCGACCTCATATTAGCGGAAAGTAACTCAACTTACAATCGTTCACACACGCTACGGTGTTGAAGTCGAATTGAAATGAACTCAACTTGTAGATTCTGGAAATGACATATGCTCCAGGTCAATGTGCTGTGGAAGTAAACACAAATTCAACTCGACTTACGACGTCAGGTGTTCACACTTACGGAAAGTAAGACTTACTTGCTTTTTAGCTAGTTAAAAAGTCTTTTTGAAAGACGACTTAAGTCAGCTCGAACTGTTTACACACGAGCGAATTTGAACTGAATATAACTCGAATACGACTAAAGATGACTTTTTGGCTCTGTCTAAACGGGGTATAAATATTTTCTCTCTTTCTCGCCACTCTCTTGCAGACCTCTTGGTGTTGAAGTGATTGTCCAGGGTTTCAGAGACTGGGATTTCAGCAATCATGACATCAGTGGTGTGCTTTTCCAATACCCTGACACAGAAGGCAACATCTACAGCTATGCAGACCTCGTTCACAGGGCTCGCTCCCATGGGGTAAGTACAGCTGAAAAATGGTAAATGGGGTAGAGGTTAGTTTGGAAATGTACGTCAGTGGTGTGCTTTTCCAATACCCTGAAACAGAAGGCAACATCTACAACTATGCTTATCTTGTTCACATGGCTCGCTCTCATGGGGTAAGGACAGCTGCAAAATGGTGCATGCGGTAGAGTTTAGCTTGGATATGAAATGTGTACTAGTGGTGTGCTTTTCTTATATATCCTGACACAGAAGGCAACATCTACAACTATGCTTATCTTGTTCACATGGCTCGCTCCCATGGGGTAAGTACAGCTGAAAAATGATGCATGCGGTAGAATTTAGCTTGGATATGAAATGTGTATTAGTGGTGCGCTTTTGTTATATACCCTGACACAGAAGGCAACATCTATAATAGCTTTACTGATCTTGTTCACATGGCTCGCTCCCATGGGCTAAGTACAGCTGAAAATGAAGTTAGCTTGCAGATGAAATATTGACAGATGGTGTGTTTACCTTGTAACCAAAGAGGACTTGTATTTTTAGAGGAATTATTGTGCAACATAAAAAAAAAGCATTTTCTATTCCATAATTCAGGCACCGAATTTATGACTACCGATTGTTATTTACCACAGACTATGACAGCGTGTGCAACAGACCTCCTAGCCTTAACCCTCATCCAGGCACCAGGCGACTTTGGCGTGGACATTGCTTTCGGTAACTGTCAACGATTTGGTAACACGCTGGGATACGGCGGTCCTCATGCGGCTTTCTTTGCCGTCAGAGACAAATTACAGAGACAGATGCCCGGAAGATTAGTAGGCGTTACAAGGTGAGATGGGCAATGAAAATGAAAAGTTTTGGTGATTGCATAAGGCTAAAAATAAAAAATACTTGTGTTGCCCTCCAAGGCCTGGTCA
This sequence comes from Ophiothrix spiculata, assembly GCA_000969725.1. Taxonomy (NCBI): domain Eukaryota; kingdom Metazoa; phylum Echinodermata; class Ophiuroidea; order Amphilepidida; family Ophiotrichidae; genus Ophiothrix; species Ophiothrix spiculata. Next base: position 78,178 of record JXSR01S068136.1, on the reverse strand, counting down.
AAATTTTGAAAATCTGGGATCTTTTTTTTTTTTAATCATGCTTTTTATGATTTTGTCTGTTTATGAAATATTTCACCTGTGTGTATTTGATAAAACATGTGTAAAAAGTTGTGGTACGCCAGAAATCCAAACAAGCAGCTCCGTTCTGAACTTTTTTACAACAAAATTTTCACATTCTCCGCGAATTATATTTTCATCAACACAGACCTGCATGCATGGTAGATTGTCGTGTATCACTGTTCATATCCACAAAATCATTTCATAGTTCTTACTTGGTTCTTAAAAATATCAATGTCAGAAATTTTCATTTTGTAGAATTTAAAATCTTATTTGGTCAAAAATAATACCAAAAAGCTTTTTATAAAAATATTACAATTTTTCATTATTAGTTTCATCATAAAATTCATTCTATATTCTGAAAACACAATATTGCGAAACCGGAAGTAGAAGAACCGAACAAAATAGCTGCATTATGTTGATTGATCTCTTGAAATAATCTTTGAACATTTTAAAAGAAAAAAACTGACGGCATATTCATGTAGAAAATACGCGAATGTGCTATATTTAATTATATAGATTCTTTTCCCGAATGGTAGACTAGTCTTGGTGCCCAGTCAAATTTATTAGTTCATGGAAATTAATTTAAAAAAAAA
>JXSR01S068136.1:13101-24251 GCA_000969725.1 Ophiothrix spiculata | reverse complement strand
CACCTACTAAAAATGTATTTGTATAAATAATGTAGATAATTATGAAATATTTGTACTTGCTATGCAAGGTAATCATTATTCCAAATTTTGTGGCCTTAAGGAAATATGGTACTATCTGCCAATTCTAATGTATCTGTAAATATTGTATTTTGGAAATGGTTGAATTTATTGATCAAATTATCTGAGACGGGGTTGATTTAGAGTATTAGATCATTTATCTATCAATGCAGTTTATTGTGAAGACTTGTCGTAATTGTTAGCCCTACATGGGGAATTCCTATCGAGAGTGTAATAATAGGATTTAAAGAAAAATGGATATTTCTTCTGATTTTGCAGTTTTTTTGTTATCAAAGTTGGACCAAATGTAGAGAACCTGTCGCTATGGTAAATGGAATCTGAGTTTTCAGTTCGAATAAATTTCAATATAGCATAATTCTTAATAGGAATTCTCCTTTGTTTCAAACGATACATAACTAATTCTCCAAACAAAGGTCACATGTTTCTGGAAATATATTTTTATAAAATTAAAACATTGAGTATGTTGTTCTTTAATGCCACAATATTTAGAAAGGACTCTTCATGACATTGTAAAATTTGAATTTTTAAGTAGGTTATGTAAAGTAATTAGCATACTGATATTAGAAAAAGATGACAAGTTATAGAGGGTTATTCATATGAATAATTTTTTCATGTTTATTACGGTATATGCAAATGCGCAACAAAAGTCAATTTTATATACATAGGTGGATACCTTTGTTGATAATTTAAAAAATAATTTTGCTGTGATATTAAAACTTCTTGAGTATCTAGAAGAGGATTGCAATATAATATGTGCTAAGTTTCGTTGCTCTAACTACTATAGTTGTAGCACACGGTCATTTTTCTACATGTAACCATTTTTTGGGACACCTGGTATATACAAACAATTTCATAGAAAGCATGCATACTGGGAAGTGCCATGTGTACAAAATATGTATAGCCTCTCTTGCAAATGTGTTTCTTTATGACATTGGTACCAGGGTATTTATATTTAGCCGATCAGCTACCTCGCATTATTCAAAAGTAAAAGATTATTGTCGAGATGATATCCACCATTTCATTAACGGATATCAAGAAAGAAACACTTTTGACCAATGATTTTAGAAGTTAATCATAGGTCAAACAATAATTTATTGGACAACATATAAAAATCCATATTGCAAGGCCCATTACTTGTAAATACAACCCCATTATGTATTTCTTGTTTGTCCTATCTGATGGGTGATTTTAACATTGACTTTCTATACTGTTATTTTCCAACCCCAACTATTATTATAAACAAAAAGCCATAGTACAGGGCCCATTGTTTATAAATGCAACCACTGCATGGAATTTTGTTTAAATTGTCCAATAAATATTTATTTTTCCTATAAACCTAAAATATGGAGTTTGCAATGAATGATTTGAGCATTTCTATTTTAGGTAAGTGCATTATGACAGTTTAGATGAAATAATGTTTAAAGAAATTTGAATTTCAAATTCATTCTTTGAATTTTAACCCCTGGAGTAATTGGAAAGAAAGATGTTTCTAGACATGCAGAATTTGGAAGACCCGATGTTCACCTACTAAAAATGTATTTGTATAAATAATGTAGATAATTATGAAATATTTGTACTTGCTATGCAAGGTAATCATTATTCCAAATTTTGTGGCCTTAAGGAAATATGGTACTATCTGCCAATTCTAATGTATCTGTAAATATTGTATTTTGGAAATGGTTGAATTTATTGATCAAATTATCTGAGACGGGGTTGATTTAGAGTATTAGATCATTTATCTATCAATGCAGTTTATTGTGAAGACTTGTCGTAATTGTTAGCCCTACATGGGGAATTCCTATCGAGAGTGTAATAATAGGATTTAAAGAAAAATGGATATTTCTTCTGATTTTGCAGTTTTTTTGTTATCAAAGTTGGACCAAATGTAGAGAACCTGTCGCTATGGTAAATGGAATCTGAGTTTTCAGTTCGAATAAATTTCAATATAGCATAATTCTTAATAGGAATTCTCCTTTGTTTCAAACGATACATAACTAATTCTCCAAACAAAGGTCGCATGTTTCTGGAAATATATTTTTATAAAATTAAAACATTGAGTATGTTGTTCTTTAATGCCACAATATTTAGAAAGAACTCTTTATGATATTTTAAAATTCAAATTTTTTAAGTAGGTTGTTGTTATATATGTAAAGTAATTAGTATACTGATGTTAGAACTAATAATTTAGAATAAGATGACAAGTTACAGAGGGTTATGAATAATTTTTTTCATGTTTATTATATGCAAATGCACAACAAAAGTCAATTTTATATATACAGTACAGTTTTTACATTGCGAAACAAAAGTATAATGTGCGATATCTAAGGAAAGTAACAATATAATAATATAACAAAAGTAACTTCATAAAGTATTGTATTATAGGAATAAAGATGATATATTTTTGCTACTAAGTAGCACTAAACGAGCTAAGATTTGGGATATTTATTTGAAAGATTGTACATGGAATTTTGTTTAATGCACAACCTACGAACACTAATTGTACAAATACTATACAGTGTAATTATTAGTCTAGCTCTGCTTGTGCTATATAGTACCTATGCCGAACCAACAAGAGCAGTGTAGGTACAATTGGGTTTGATGTCAGAATCTGATTGTGTAAATTTGATTAAGACATTTGGGCATGGGATTTTTTGATGTTAAATTTCCAAATTTTAAGTTTTAGCTTTGAATGGTTTTATACACATTTTCACAGATTTTATTTATGAAAGTGCATTCTAATGCCTGATTACAAATTTTGTTTTAGAATTTTAAGTTTCAAATATTATTTTGATTGATTTTTGTACACTATTATTTATTTTTGTTTGTACAGTGTCGTAGACGCATTAAGATTTGTAAAGTAGCCATAAAAACATATTGGTATTTGTACAGACGGAAACACAGTGCTCGATTTTGAAACAATTACTATTATTACATGTTTATAAAAAGATATAGGTTTGCTATTTATGTTTAATTTTAAAATTATTCTCTCAAATATTTTGTCCTGTTTTACTTATCTGGTAAAAATCATCGAAATACATGTACTTGTAAAAACAACATGATTTTTTATACCTCTTCCTAAAACAATATGAGTAAAGTGTAATAAGAAAAAAAAACAGCATAGTGTTTGTACCTCAGCATAACAAAAGTATATAAATAATTGGTAAGATTCATTATAGAGTTACCAGTCATCAGTAAAGCAGTTGAACAGATTGCCTAAGCATTCTGTAGATATGTGATTTAAAACTCACCTTTAAATCTCCTAGAAAAGTTAAGTATTACTTGTTGGTACATTATTTAATCATCTGGGTTGCCAGTCAAAAGTTACATAAGTAAACGTAGAATTTAGTCCATATAGTCGTTTTTGGTACTGGACTTATATTTGTCCAGCATTTATATTCCAATTTATTTTGTAAAATAATTTTGAACACATGTGTGGTTGTCAATGGTACCAGAATACAATGAGCCAAGAAGTTAATGACCAATGCCCAAAACTGATTTTTCATATGCCAAATATTTCTTTTTGCCCCGGTCATTGTTCCTGCTATTCATTTGTTTTAATTAGTGGCTCTGTGGTATTGGTGTATTTTTTGTAAATCTAAATAATTTGGGTTATAAAACTAATCTCACATAGCGCTGTTAATCATTTCCTCATTTTGCAAAGTTCATTTTCTAAGAAAATGTGTAGTACGTATTTTGCAATACAATCAGTTAAATTAAATTAAATCAATGGTGACAATCAATTGCAGATTCTCTCCAATTCCTGTATATAACATGAGTGGTGCTCTGGGAAATGAGTAAAAGTCGCAAATTTCGAAATTGAGGTTATGGCATATTTTAATTTTCTGTAATCTCTGCTTTTGAATGATATTTAATATGTCACACTCCCTTTCTCAATTTAGAGATCAAAATACAAGGCAGTCCATTTAATATCATAATAATATTATTATCTGGCAAAAAAGTAGCTGCAAATCGATTAACTGTGACTGATCGCACTTCCCGGTATAATTGATGTTCAAAACTCGAGACATAGTTCAACACTTATGAATAGATGCGTTTTATGATTAAAAATGAAATTAAACCTTTTCAACATATTTTTACTCTAGATTGAGAAGCCTTTTTTTTTAAATCTTAATTTGCAACTTTCCACTCATTTTGCCAGAGCAACCCACATATATATTTGTATATTGTATGCTTAAGAAAAGTATTGTTTCTAAAGCTGTAGATATACTTCGTCATTTTTGTAGTTTGTAGACATTTTCATTCAGAATTTTTCTCATGGTTATTGGTTTTTAAGAATGGTGTAAACTTTCATTCTGTTAAAAACCAATCACCATGAGAACAATTCTTAATGAAAATGACTACAAAAATGGCGAAGTATATCTACAGCTTACGGAAGTGGAAATATTTCCCATGATGTGAATTCAGCTGCTGTATATATATAATGTATTCACAAAATTGAATTAGAGGGGTTGTTTGTAGGATTTTGTACATATATCATGAGGAGAAATTTTGTGATTAGGCCTACTCTAGTACTGTAAGGAGAATCTTTTAAGTGTTATGTGAACAAGATAATCTTGTCATTATGTTTTTCTGTGTGTAAATTTGTAATGTTAATGTACCATAATTCTATTTTTAAAGAAATTATACCTCTTTCTGCACAATTTACAAAACTGTATGCAGTACTAAGAGAAATAAATATCACTTAAAATGATATTTGAAAAGAAATTGTTTTGTTTAATTTTCTTGAGCTCTACAGGCTGAACCCTTCAATAAACCTTTAAAGGAGCTCGGTCCGATTTTTCAAAATTTAGTTTTCAATGTCATATGAAAGATGACCACTAAAGTGGTGTAAGTTTCAAATTTCAGGTGAATCAGTCAAACCGTTTTGATTTTATGGGCAATTTGGTATTTCAAATTTGCCTATACGTTTCTGTATAAATTAATTATGGTTACCATGCATCATTGGACACATTTTCATACAGGGTGGTTCAAAAAACTCAAAACCCAAGTTCAAAGTCATTTTTTACTCAGTAATTGTACCTCCATCAACTTCAGTTGACAAAGGCATCATGTGGGATAGGTTTTAAACCACTCCTGCATTTTTGATTAAGTTTTGATCATTGCTTTTTAAGATACAGTCCATTATTAAAATATTGCTTCAAAGTGGCTTGTCCACGATTGCTTCTTTCTCCTTCTGACTTAAACCCTTGAATAGATTACACAACATTGATGTGTAATCAATTTAAGTACTCTAACCTGTACGTATTGGACTGCATGTTGTGTTACGGGCGTTCCCTGCTTGAATTGAAGTCATTTTCAACGTATTTTCCTAGATGATCTTTCAATGTAATCTCGTCACTTTACAGCACCTGAAATCTATTTGACAACGATTGAGTGACTAAGTCTAACCACTCTCTTGGAAAATATTTACCGAAGAAGACAAAACAAACAAAAACAAGCAAACAATCAAAATTACGTGAGCTGGAGTTCAGAGACCTCTTGTATGAACCAGTAATCTGAACTCCACCATCACGTTGCTGAACCTGGGGCTCCACTATCTGAAGCTATGTTCAGGTACATCATTCAACTCAAAATTGATGATCAATCACTTTCATCAGATAAACATGCATGATTCAACATGCAGTGGAACATGTGTGGAATCAAATACGGTGCAGATCAAGGAGAACAGATGAAGACAAAAACGAAGAAAGCCTTCGTGGACAAGTCACTTTGAAGGACGATTTACATAAAGAGCTGTATCTTAAGATCTAATGATGCAAAATGGACAAAACTTTCAGTGATTGTTTAAAAGGTATTAATGATAATTCCTGTGCAAATTCTAGTTGATTGAGGTACAATTACTGTCTGAAACGTGGCCTTGAACTTGGGTTCTAAGTTTTTTGAACCACCCTGTACATATCTCCCAAACGGTACATAGTTGAGCCGTGAAATTTCACATGGGTTATGAGAAAAATATGACCAAAATATTGGTACCAAAATCTCATAAAGTTTGAAAAAAAGTTGAAGCAATCGGACCATGCTCCTTTAACACTTAGAGAGTATCCACTTCACTCATGCGTGATCGCAAACAAAAGAGGTCATTCATTCCCTTAGTAATCTTTTTTCAATCGATGACCCTGAATCGGGCGGGCTATTTTGAAGCAGTTAATATGCTAACGTGCATCACGTTCCTGGTGCTGCTCTCCCATCTTTCAAACATATCCCTGGCGATTATCCATAAAACCGTTTTGTTTATTAACTCAAATTGGCCTGCATTTGTGCGCAGGGCTCAAAACGTACAGTGCTTAAGGTTGGTGTCAATTAACCTTTCATTTTTGGAAAAGATTTTGCTCTGTAATTCACCAACTAAAAATTAAACTACATATAAAAGTATACATTTTTAGAAGTGAATTTGCATGCTGAAAAAATGGCAACTTTTGACAAAAACTTACGATTTTGACAATTGGGCCAAAATATGCAAATTTAGTGCCAAAGTTTTTGGAAAGCTTTACTAAAATTTACTTCGGTAAAATTTGGAATTTATAATCAAGAAATCAATGTTCGGAGATGGTTTTCTCAAAATGTAGGTTCTAATTTTATTTTTTGAAATATTGCCAAAATAGTCAAAAGTTGCCATTTTTGTGGACATCTGGATTGGAAAAAAGTACTTAACTTCCAAACATTTTTGGAAAAAACACATATTGGCCCAAGAGCAAAAATGGTAGATATTTGTCAGTCAATTATCATCATGTTCTGTTAACGCCGCTTCTAGAAATGTCTACTTTCTTATGGATTTAATTTTTTTGCTGAGGTACAGAACCAAACTATTCCGAAAATGATGGGTTGACACCAAACTTAACGTTATTTTTCATTGCTCAAAAGCAAGTTGGTAATGCCAAAGTAAAAAAGAACTCTGTCTCAGCTTCCCGCGCGCATAGGGTTAAAAATTTGACCGCATTTCTTTCTTTCTTTTTTTAGGTTTTCAGGAGTTTATTTATTTATCTATTTACACAATCGGCTATGACATCAAACAATTAAAAACATTACAATAGATAAAAGAAGATTACATTTAAAACATAAGGAAAATTCTTGCCTCAGTGAGCTAGCCTGGAGGAGCCAGGAGCAAAAAAATCGCTTTCACCTGGAAAGTGTGGCACCTCCAACTCACCGAGACAAACATATATATTGCACAGTATTAACATTTAAAAACATTGAAGGAAAAAGATTGTAGGAGTCCAGCTCCAGCTCTTCAAAAGATATTTCAGTAAAATGTTTTTTCAGATATTTTTTTGAATGTTGGCATTTTGGAATGAACAATAAAACAGTCTCTCACAGACTCAGGGAGCTGTGCCCACAAACGAGGGAGATTGGCGGCAAGGGTATATTTGTAGCTGTCGGTTTTGGGAGTGATGTGGTCATTGAAAAGCAATTGATTTTGATGACGATTGTTGACAGACCAATTTGTGAAATTGAAAGGATTTGAATTAAGGAGACAGCTAGAAGCAAAACAAATGGATAAATATTTATGCCTGTTAACTAAATTCATGAGATTGAGTTCTTTGATACACCCAGTATATGACTCCAAATTATTAACATGATTTTGTCTATACATTAACCAAACTGGAGTCAACAATGGGCAACATAAGTGAACGGTAAAGGGTGAGCAAGATGTCTTTGTTTTTTTGCTTTTTTATTTTTTTCTTACATCGAGAGAACAAAAAAGAGTAAAAAATTCGGCCGCTAGCCGAAAAAAAAAATAGTGACCTAAAAACGTAATAAAATAAGATTTCCGCGTGCGCATAGCCTTTTTTGACTAAAAAAAAAAACGCTTAGGGTTTTGGGGGGGGGGGTGTATCTTGACTTATTGCATTTTTTTTTTTGCCTAACCATATCTTTTTATTATTTTTTATGTTTTTTTTTAAACAACTAATTACTATACAAGGACTAAAAATGAAAAACAACAAATAGAGCCATTTTTAATTTTAAATGTTCTTGTCTTTATTTTCATTATTTTAACATGCAAGGCGATGGCAAAAAGACAGAAATCATAACTGTTTTTGAAGCAGATTTTCCTAAGAAATCAAAGTCGATGACCCCCATTTTTTACTTTAAAAATGTAATCAACACATGAAAACGCCATACCCGGTATGTCAAAAAATAAGAAAATTCCATAGAGGAATCCTTACTGTGCAAAGCTACCATAACATTTACCCTCGCACGTTTAAATGCAGCCCAAGTCTGAATACGTCATGAAAAAATTTCTGTTTCCCCCTGGGATTTGAACCCATGAATCCGCTCAGTGGTGGTAGGACGATCCCTTTAATTGCCTGTTTACCGGACTGTTTACTCAGATTTGATGCGTAGTCATCCGTGGTATCGCCCGTATTATTTCAATGCGTAAATGAAAAGAAAAGTAGTTCTTTACAATAATCACAATATCTTTTTAGTTTTCTGAGGTTGAAGTCCCAACCTCAACGGTTTTGAAATCTGCACATGTTTATACACTAAGTAAGGGCATAAAATGAAATTTTTGAGCGTTAGTTAAAATTCAAGTTTTTTGAATGGGAGTTTCAAAATCTGCTGACGTCATGTCCTACCCCCCCTGAATCCGCTATACTGATCAAATGCACAGCTTTGCCAAGCCACCAAGCGTGTGGCCTGCCCATGCAGCATATTCCTGACCATTTATATTCGCCGTCTGTGACGTATTCGGACTTAGGCTGATTCTTGATTTCTTACTGTAGTACTTTGTAGTACGTAGAAGGGTAAGGGTTAATCATGGATTGAGGGTTAGTAAAGTTACATTCCAAATAGCATATCAAGCTTAAATATGGCCCCTTAAAAATTGGCCCCAAACTAGCATTTTGAATTGACTCAAAAAGACGACATTTTTTCATAGGATTCTCAAATTCATCCAAAAAAAAAATCAGACTCTATTAAAGAATGTGATTTCAAAACTGCATATGCATGGTAAACAAAACCCATCCTAATTACATATTTTTGTTTTATTAACCCTAAATATTCTATTTTTCTAGCTTTTGCTGTTCCAATACCCTACACAGAGCGAGAACTTCCTGATTTCCATCCTTTTCCATTCTATACTTTGATCAACACTGCCGTAAATAGACGGGAATTGTGAGGATAATCTTCATCCGCAGGTCCCACTCGCACCCCCGGGGGGGCCACTTAGCCATACTGTTGTACACATGCGTGAACAAAAAAACACGGAAAAAGGGGGTATTTTTGTCAAGAGGCACAGTCCGTACGTTTCGTGTTTAGGGGTCTGAAAACGCTGATTTTCAACAAAAAGGGGTATATTTTCAAAATTCGACCAAACATGTTTGGGGGTAATTTTTTATACTTTATTTAGGGCATAGGGTTTAAACTTGTTTAAGGGGTGTTCATTTAGAAAAAAAACTTGTTAAGGGGGTAAAATGAAAAGAATAAAGGCGTGAAATCCTTGTTTAGGGGTCATTTTTAAGGCTACTCGAAAAACATGTTTAGGGGGTGTTTTGAAAACCTTTGTGTACGCATGTGTACACCATTATAGCTAAGTGGCCCCCCCGGGCGTGCACTGTAGACACTAATGTGCGAGTAACATGTGCAACGCCCGATGTGTCCTACAGTTGTGCTATGTTAAGCTACACACCCACTTATCTGTATCAATTCACAACGTAAAGGGGCCTGCCTATTTGGTGCTGAACAACGTATAGCATGATATACAAACATCTCCCTGTGTGCACTCCTTTAAAATAACATTAACTCAACAAATAAAAGAAACAGAAATAGTACAAGCTTTCAGAAATAAAGCCTATTTTCAGGTATATTTATGCCCGTAAACAAAACTTTTCTTCAGGTAAATTTTAATTATTCAGTATCGAAGTGTTACGTGTCATCCGATTATCACCCAGACAACTGGATCACGCTTTCTTGTTTTGAACCATGATCGAAATGATCACCACACAAAAGTATTGCACTTACCGTTGTCAGGAGGTGTGTGTGATCCAGTAACTGGGTTATGTAATCACTTCAATACTGAATTACAACATATACAAATACTAAATTCCTAAGAAGAAAGTGATACATTATTGAGGGGTGCAGAATTTTAGTCACCGAAAGGCCATAGTTTTAACACCAGATCTTCAATCCAGTATATGCTATAATTGCCCTCTCAGGCATTCAATATTATGTACAAGTATTATGTTTATTTCAAACAGATGCAAGTTACTTTTGTAGATGTAATTAAATTTACATGTGTTAGTGAGAAACGACAATGAGTTTACATGCATACACTTAATTCAGGCACTTGCTCTTCAAAAATAAGGAGAGGGGAGTGCAATACGGGCCTCCTAAATCTGCCACTGCACTTTTAAACTTAATGCCCCAACCACCAGTCTGTTTTTAAGGAAAATGAAGTTTATGCAGTTTGTATCAGATCAATTTCAGCACTTTGTAGATACCTGAATATGACACTTTAAAATTGACTTTCATACATTATACCGAATACATATTTCTACGACCAATAGTGTGACCTTTATAGTATACATAATTTCTAATAATATATATAATAATGTACAGTGTATATATAGCTTTAAAAAGAAATATATCAATATTGCACTTAACTTCTTACTATTGCACTGATCAACTGGTTAATGAAAGTATTACAGGCTATATTTCAAATATATGTACAGTCCTTTTGAGTATTAAATGTTTCTGTTCGCGGGTTTTTACCTTGAGCATCACAACCACGCATGAACGTGTTTCACAAGCACTAAAGTTAACCATATCATGCACCATAATTGTGTGTGTAATAAGTCGCCTTTCACGCAAACCAGCGTAGCAACAAGCATCGGTTAAAAAAAATCTCGCAAGACTGTACAATCCACAAGAGACACAACATACTCCAACAGACCTTAAAGGGACATTGGACAATATTTTGATTTGATTTACACTTAAAGGAGCATTGGACAAAATTTTGAAATTTTATTTGTGGATGATTTTTACTCCATATGTTAGAAAATAACAGTCAATTACCAGATATTGGGAATAATTTGGATCAAAACTTTCAGGAA
>JXSR01S068125.1:19698-40320 GCA_000969725.1 Ophiothrix spiculata | reverse complement strand
CAAGATCTTTTTAAAGATTTGATTTTATAGCCATATTATAGCTATTGCTGTATTATATACTTCCATTTATAGGCACCCATAAGGATGTTGTTGCAATAAGAGAACGTACTCTGGAGCCTGACAGATCATATCGACTACATGTAGACATCCTAGTTGTGGGGAAAAACTACAAAGAATCTCAGGATTATAACTTTACAACCAATTTACCACCGACTTTGGGCCAGTGTTCTATTACCCCTGAATCAGGTATGGGCTATGTTCAGAGTTCGTTTGCACAAATGATTAAAGATCAGGACTAAAGTTAGAGTTGGACTAGAGTTTGACTTAGCCAGTATGGACTTTTTCGACTTAAGGCTTAGACCCAGACTAAAGTTCTTCTATCACCAAGACAAATTTATAGTTGTACAGAAAAAATAATTTTAATATTTTTAAACAACACCAACAAAATAAATATTTTTTTTTAAAGTTGAACTGTAAAAAGATTAATGCCAAATGTGTCCCAAGATGTATTATTGTAGTAGAGCAAATTTTATTTAATTTAATCCAGTCTAGTATAATCCAGATCTAACCCATTTTGTGTTTATGGACATATTTTTATTCTGATTCTGATATACCTGAAGTACGTAATTACTCCCAATAAAAACAATTAAATACAATAGGCTAGTTCAAATGTGTTGTAAATGCATAACAATGCATTTTGTAATTTTTGTAAAATATTTTGTTAACCTATTATTCTATTCACTGGAGTCAATAAGAATAGATAATGTCAACTTGAGAAACTGGAATACGTAACAATATTTTTTAGTTTACACTAGCGAAAGCAAAAGCAAAATGCCTAGATATATTTGCTTTTGTCAAAGACAATAGCCTAACTCATACTTTGATTAACAGGTCTCTTTTGTGCAGTAAGATTAATTTGATACTTCTTTTGTCAATTAAAATTTGTAAACTATTTGTAAACTTAAGCCTTTGACTATAAATGAGATATCTTATATGTAGCATTTGAATAAAGGTATTGTATTATATACAAATACAACATGGTATAGAAGTAAGTAGTGAATATTACTGATCACGAGGTGTTGAATGCGTGTGACTACTTTCCGATGCGAAACGTCAGGAAGTAGTCACACGCATCCAACACCTTGGGGTCAGGAAATTTTTAATACTTCTCGAAATAAATCATGTTGTATTTGTTATATATACTATACCTCATAAATATTTCACTGAATGTGGTGTTAACACATCAAAAAATCACCAAAAAAAGTCCATTCTTCTCAGTCACCGTCTGAATTTCTAACTGACAAGTGATATGATTATGGGGGTGCGATAGTAGGGGTGCAGTAGTTTTTCAATTTTTTCCCAACCTGCGTGGACGTTATGCCACTTGGGGGAAGTAGACAAATAATGTCATGTATATCAGGTTTAACTGACCAATTGTATTTCATGGTTTGCTAATAAATATTTATGAGGTATAGTAATCTTGTTTATTCAGTACTCTTTTTCAAAGTTGATTACCAGTACTTTGAAAACATTCTCTTCTAACTTGGAATAACTTACAACTTAACTTACTATATTAATATTTACAAAGTAGAGTTTCATGTTTTGTTCATTTTGTATACATTTCAATTTCCCAGGTCATGCAGCACAAGATTCTTTCATCTTATCCTGCCCTCACATATCAGGAGATCATTATGGTCTCAAATATCAGATCACAACAAGATATCCTGGACAAGGTGTTGGTGCAGAGAAAGCAATAGAAGATCCCCATAGCATTCAGAGGGATGTGAAACTAGACCTACCCGTGGGCAGCGTGAAGGATAATTATACAATGGAGGTTGTAGTCAGAGCTCTTGATGAGATTGGAGGGTATGATGAGTCTGTCACTGTTGTCCAGGTAAGTGAAAAAAAAATCTCATACTCTTAAGGCCTGCCAGGGATACTCTTGTCACATAACCTTGCGGCGAGATTACAATATGTTTACGGCGTCATACCGGGTGGAATTTGACAGACACCGATTGGACACCGGCTGGTGACTGGACGGTGTGGGTGGTGGTGGTTGGTGTGGTGGCAGTGGTGGGTGGTGGTGTGTGGTTTGGGGGGGAAGGGGTATTTTGGTGGTGGGTCGTAGTGGTTTTTTTTGTGGTTGTGGGTGGTGGTGGTGGTGATAGGTGTTAAGTGGTGGTGGGTCAGTGGTGGTGGTTAGTGGGTGGTGGTTGTGGTGAGTCTGTTACAAGTTAAGTTTTAATATTATGGGTCAGGTCAGGCTAAGCTGATAACACTTTTCAGGTTGGAGCCTAATCTTTAGGAATTAAACCATTTGCTTTACAAATAGATCTGAATAATTAAATCCTTGGATCTTTATCCAATGGAATTGGTATTTTGTTGCAGTTAATTTTGAAATTGGTAGAGAAACAATTTAGCTAGTAATGTTAGCCTTGTTTGTTGAAAGTTTATAAAAAATTACATCGCTTTAAGTCAATCCAGTCCAGGATTGGTTATATGTCAATAAGTCACAGTGGGTCAGTCCTATGCAATTATTGTGTATGAGGAAAATTATGGAACGTCACAAGTACCCTGTGCACATGTAATGACATGATCGGCCATGATTCCCAGATATAAGAGGTCAAGGGTATAGTTCTGCAAGGTCATGCAAACTCTGCTTGAGTTTTGAAATGCTCCCTTAACAATGTTGTTGAATTATCAAGTTGCTCATTCTGGTTGTTTTATAAAGTTGATTAACTTATGTGTGTTGTTCTTCAGTATACAACCATAATATTGGAGGTAACAGACTTCATCACTGCAAAAGGGTGATTTTTTTATATTTTATTACACTTTAGAGGAGTGATCCTCACGGGTATACCCAACAGTGATAATCACTCTACAAGGGGTACCCCTACAATGACCAGAAAGGGTTGGGAACAATCAGGGGTAGAATACCCTACTCTTTACGATACTGACTGCGATTACATGTACAGGTATGACTCTTCTGTACATGGGACCGACGGCTTTACGTCCCCTCCGAAGGACGACAATCTCTCATGAAATATTCACCCAACTCTAAATACTTCAAGGAAGGGTCGGAGAAGATCGAATATCTGACCCAATGCTCCCACCAAGTCAGACAAACATCTTAGCAAAGATTCCGAGATTCCATTCCGGCAAGGCAACCCTCACCAGGAATCGAACCCGGGCCCAATGCGTGTAAGGCAAGATTGTTAACCACTACACTACGCCGCCCCGTGATTTGATCATATCAATTCAAACTGTGTGTACTGACCATCAACAATTTCTTTAAAAATTGTTCATGTTTGCATGTTTTTTTGTTTGTTGTTATAGGTAAAGCCTCCGCAGATAGATTCCAATAACAGTGTGACAGTTTTACTTCAGTCTGATTCTGACCATGTTGTGGATAAGCTGCAGACCATCAACACGCTATTGTCATATGTCAACATTTTAAGTGTTGAGGATGAAAGCCAGGTATGTAATATATCTCTTTGTAGGAAGTTGTAAAGGGAAAGTACGGTACTCACTATAACAATTGTCTCATTTCACATGAAGGCTGATTTATATTTATTTCGTGCTCTTCACACTCCATTTCCCTTTGTAATAAATGGACCATGAAAAATTGTTATTATACTTCTACACGGTAAAAAATCAAAAGGAGGAAAATATAACATGCCAAATGATTCAAAATTAGCAGTGGCTGAAAATTACTGAGCGTGAAAATTTTCTCATTTACAGTAAAAAGGGATTGCCTATCATTCAGATTCTGAATTGTTTTCTTGTTACAGGGACAGCATGCCCATACAAACCCACTGTAATTGTTTTCTCAAAAAAAAAAAAGAAATATTGCAATTAGAGACACAATTGTTCATAATAATAATAATGAGATTTATAGAGCGCCTTTTACTAAAGTAGGCAAGGCGCTAAAGAAACAGAAAAAGGGGAAAACTACAGTTTAGGATACAGATGAGACTTCAAATGACTTTTAAAAGTAGAAATGTGTTCAAGACCACAGATGTTGACAGGCAATTCATTCCATAAGTAAGGACCAGCAACTGACAGGGTACGATCACCATGTTGTTTATTGGGGCGAGGCACATGAAATTTGATGGTTGAGCTGGAACGAAGAGCATAAGCGGTCTTATATAACTGAAAATAAGAAGCGAGAATCTGGGGGGAATTCAGATGAAAAGCTTTAAATGTGATGAGGAGAAGTTTGTATTCAATCCTCTGGGTAACAGGCAACCAATGAAGGGAATGGAGTAATGGAGAGGCACGAGCGCGCGTAGGTTGTCTCAAAATCAGGCGCGCGCACTTGTTTTGAAGGACCTGAAGGAGATGAAGCTGTTTCTTATCAATACCATACATAAGTGAATAACAATAATCCAATCTCTGAGTTTATGATTACTGGTAACCCTAAATTCCAGTTAGCAGCTTAACGACACTGTTGCTTTGATTCAGTTTTATACTGGGTCAAATTAAATCCAATGTAATGGAATATGTGCTCTATTTGGGGTAAAAAAACCCTGAAAATAAAATAGAAACATATGTCTGAGTATAATTGAGTGATATTTTAGCAGAGTATTATATTAAAGTATGGAAAGTGACACAAATGTGATACCGTGAGTAAAACGGGGTTGAATAGATTCATTTCAAATATAATTATGTTGATTTTTTACTTTTAACCCTTTCAGACCCATAGAACGCCTGAGCGTTTCTAGCAAATAAAGAAATACTTAAAAAATACAATAACAAAAATGTTTGTATCTCCGAATTGAAACAACCTATAGTATCATATTTGGTGTCATTTTAAAGCTTGTAAGACCTCAAGAAAAGAGATTTAGCATAACATGCATACCATGATAGTTATGATGATATATACTTGAGAAGGTGAAACCTCAAAATTGGAACTTGAAAATTAATTCGGGTCCGAAAGGGTTAAATGTGTTAGCAGTATTCAGTAGGTACAAATTAATGATTTAGGAAAATTATGGGCAATCCCTTTAAACTGACTTTCTCATTGTTTATTTTTGCAGGAGAATGGAGAGACTGGAGTGGAGTCTGTGAATGGAACAAACACAACATCAAGTGATTCAGATGATTCAGAATTGAGTAAACGAATTCAGGTAAAGAAAACAAATCAATTCAAGAATTTTACCCTTATTTTTTAGATATATTCAACATGTTTATGACAATTTTTGATTTTTTGTGAAACAAAAATAATTTATTAAACTTTTACAGCAATTATTTTAAGAGAAGGATAAAGGGCTAGAGAGACTTCATCATTTCTACCATTTGCAAATCCAGACAAATGAATACATATTATGACCTAGAGTTTCCAGACAATATTATCGATCGGAATAATCCGCTAAAACTCCAATTAGAATGATAGAAAATTAACACGGTGGCAAACATTCCAAATGAAAATGTTTATCATTGGAGAAATATTTAGTAGTGAGTTAATCTTTTCTTCAAAATAAAATACATAGTGCCTGTCAAGGACAGGTTACAGATAATAATTAAAAGACCAAGCAAATTATGGTATTGTTTGTAAACAATGATTTCCCAGGAAAGTAAGGTACTATGAATTAGTAATCACTGCGAAATGTGCCATGATGCAAACAAATATGTCACCATTATAAACATTTTACACTTTGGCAAAAATTTACACCATGAGAAAAGATTAAAATGAAAATGTTCATTCTGAATTAAAATTTAACATAGTGGTGAAAATTTAACACCATGAGAAAAATTCTGAATGAAAATGACTACTGTACAAAAATGACAAAGTGTATCTAGGCCTAAAAGGCTGTCAAGGGAATGTTGGGGTTAATGCATGGTTTGGGTTATAAATTCTTATGAGAAACACATAATGACATTCCCTGCACCTTTTGGGTTAAACATTAGTTGTGAACATTGCAGATAAAATATCTCCTTTTTCTTCAAATACTATCTATTTTCAGTTACGTACGGCTTTAGTTAATGTGATAAACAACTATGCAGAAGAAGTCAACACAACAGAGGGCGCCAAACTACTGATAACATCCTTGCATTATGCTACTGATGTGTCAGAAGAATTGACATACAATACCCAGGTGAGCTAGGCTTCCCCAGCCCTGAACCTAATGAGGGCGCCAAACTACTGATAACATCCTTGCAATATGCCACTGATGTGTCGGAATAATTGACATACAATACCCAGGTGAGCTAGGCTTCCCTAACCCTGAACCCAATGAGGGTGCCAAACTACTGATAACATCCTTGCAATATGCCACTGATGTGTCGGAAGATTTGACATACAATACCCAGGTGAGCTAGGCTTCCCTGACACTGAACCCAATGAGGGCGCCAAACTTCTAATAACATCCTTGCAATATGCCACTGATGTGTCAGAAGAATTGACATACAATACCCAGGTGAGCTAGGCTTCCCCAACCCTGAACCCAATGAGGGCACCAAACTACTGATAACATCCTTACAATATGCCACTGATGTGTCGGAAGATTTGACATACAATACCCAGGTGAGCTAGGCTTCCCTAACCCTGAACTCAATGAGGGCACCAAACTACTGATAACGTCCTTACAATATGCCACTGATGTGTCGGAAGATTTGACATACAATACCCAGGTGAGCTAGGCTTCCCTGACCCTGAACCTAATGAGGGCGCCAAACTACTGATAATGTCCTTACAGTATGCCACTGATGTGTCATAAGAATTGACAAACAATAACTCAATGAGATAGGTTTCCATAACCCTAACCTAAATTATGGTGCCAAACTGGCAATAGCATTGTTGCAATTTGATTATGATACAGCGGAAGTATTGACATACAACACCAGCAAGCTAATCTATATACACTTGTTTTCTTCTTTTTTTCTAGTTAACATTGATTCCATCTCTTGAGAAAGCTGTGAACTTGCTTTATGAAGAAGATGTTGATAAGAGTGCTTTTATCAACAGAGATTATTCTTTAGGTAAGCTTAAAGTTCAAATAAGAAAATATTAAGTTTCAAGGCTGAACAAGAATACTTAATAGCTAGCCATTATCCTCAAAAGTACAGATACAAATTGAAATTTAGGTAACGGTTGATGTATTTATGCACAGATTACTAAATCCTTGACTGTTACTACCTTGATGTCCAATCTGTTTTGAGTTTGTTGATGTTCTCAGACTAAGTCATTTGTGACCCGTCATATCGAAAGGTACCTTAAGGGTACCACAATGAAAATTGATTTTTTTTTTTGTAGATTGTATTTTAAGCTTTAAAATGACACCTTGCTTTTGGTTATTGGATGTCCGATTGCAAAGTTACATTCAAATTAGTAAAAGGCATCGGGCTGATTCAGAAAACTAAAGTTCTGTGTCACTTTGCATGTAATGGTGCTCCACTTGTGGGGCATGTGCCACTTGTTTTGATTTTTTCGTCTCATCTGACAGATTGTATTTTAAGCTTTAAAATGACACCTTGCTTTTGGTTATTGGATGTCCGACTGCAAAGTTACATCCAAATTAGTAAAAGGCATCGGGCTGATTCAGAAAACTATAGTTCTGTGTCACTTTGCATGTAATGGTGCTCCACTTGTTGAGAATCCATGCTATTATGGACCATTTCTATTATTGGCAAATTGCCATCAGTTGGGGATATTGGAATTCACAATGAGACCAAAAACTCTGTTATGTAATGCATGGTGACTCAATGACAACCCAACATGTATGTGGTACTAGTCATGGTGGATAATTTAATGCAATTCTTGGCCTCGCTCTGAGTTCCGATATCCCCCAGGGCAGACACATGCCAATTATTGGAAAGGTTTATTGTTTGTTTAGAAGCAAAGTCTTAAAAATTAAGAATTTTAACTGAATACACATGATAATCTGTTTTAATTGGTATTTATAATGTTACAGGTATCATTTCTACAATACATGTAATAGAGGTCAACTTTGTTGATGAAGACCATAAAGTATGCAAGGACCTGGATGCGGATACTAAGGGCTCCAGCAGTACCAACTTAAATGATGACCAAATCAATGCTACAACCGTCCCATTGAGAGAAGCGATTGTGCCAGTAAGAGATTATACAGATATACTCTATAAACCTTGAAGTATGCAACAAGCAATCAAACTCTGTTACAAGATTCATAGCATATCCTTTGTATTCTACAACATTGTGAACTGGTGGTTTTGTATTTGTGTAAGAGACTGACAATGATTGATTAGGATTGATTAAGACCAAATCACTGCGTATTGATATTTTTGTACATGAATCGTTAATGATTTTGGTATTATTTTTTGCTGATTTTGTTGCTACCACATGGACAAACCTTGAATATAAGTTTATTTGAATATTCAGCAAGATTGAGTACATCATTTTGATTCGGTAAATATGGACTAATTTATTTCCTCGTATGGTTATATTGGTTTTTGTGCGTGAATCGGCTGCTTGCTGCATACTTCCAAGATTTATAGAGTATAGAGCCACACCAATTTTATAATTTGATTTCTGTGTTCTTATCACTGTAATGATTTGAATAAGGTGCTGGAGCTAAATTAGCCACGTCTATGTGGGATGCTTGGCCACATATTTAATTTTTCCAACAGGCCCTTTAAAAGCTTGGTTATGCAGATTTTTGTGAAACATTCAAAGGTTAAAAAGTATCTAGAGATGCATAATTATTAAGCTTAATATGGCCAACTAGAAAAAATCAAAAGCTGTGGTACTGCATAAATCTGTGGCCTATAAAATTCTGCTCCAGCACCTAAATGACTTCTTAAAAAATTAAGCCTCAAATCTAAGTTTTTTGTTTAATATTTCTGCTCAAGCTAAACGAGTAGAGCTTTTCTTTTCTGCAATGTTATTTCTTTGCAAGTTGTTATTTCAACTTGGAATAATTCTTGTTTGTTTGTCTTGCTGCTACTTATGGTGGTGATAAGTTCCTTCCTGTAGATTTTGTTTATTATTTGTCAGTTAATAGATAAGAGTCTAAACTTCAAAATTCAGCAATAAAAAATAGGGTCACCGATCATCTAAGCGCCCTATGATTCCTTTTAATTGACAATAACTTGAAAACTCAAGCTTAACTTTTTTATCTGTTAGATGTTATAAAACCAAATTTTGACATTCCCTGCGATGAAAATTGTTTTTTAGATTTTACCCCATGTAATTTCATATCTAGCTATCTTTTGAAAACAGTCGGTGACCTCATATTTTTTTTCTTGATTTAACATCCACTTGACATTCACAATTGACCAGCAAAATATTAAACAATTCTACAGGTATCGAATTTTTGAAAAATCAGCATTTTGTGGTATAAGAAATTACACGTAAAAAGTTTTATCCCTGAAGGCCCATTGACTCGGGAGCACTCGTAGCTACTTGTTACTATTTCGCGCCATTTTCAGCACTTACCGAAAAGACAATGCGTAAAAAACTATAGCGCGCATTGTGTTTTGCTAATTTGGCACAAATCTTACGCTTAGATACCACACGCACGTTTTGTCAAAATCTTCCCGCCACTGACCATCATCTAGCCAAACTAAAGATTAATAGGATCTAGAAAAATTTCACAACATCATCAGTGTGAAGTGAATAAGACTCCTGATAGGATGTCAAAATATATCTGTGAGTACCAAATTTTTGGGTTTAGAGAACTCAAATTATATTTTTGTCTCTATTTTTTGTTGGTTCTTGTTCATAAGTTAAGTTTCTTTGATGTGTCAACAAATACACTGCCGCTCGAAAGTATTTCCGCACAAAACCTTTATTCAGCCATATGTCAAAATGGGTTCATCCGATTTTCATCATGTTTTGATAGAGTCTATATTGTATAATTATCGAAGGAACTATTCCGGAATTGCATTCATTGCATTTGAAAATATGGCATGTAAAGCATATTACTACTTTCGTCTGAACATAAAAAATTCAAGTTTATATACATTTCTGTGCATTTGTTTTAAAACTTACAACCTGAAAATATTCTATCCTGTTACAAGGTAATAATGAGGTTATGAAAAATTGATTAGTTACATAGTAATGAGATTTGTACTTGTAGTGTATTTGTATAAGGTCCATGAAATCAGCCATTTTTATCGCATGCAAGATCAAATATTAAAAGAAACATCGATTTATTCATCGTGAATTGATAAGCTAGCTATACTAGTATGAATCTTTGATGATTCTAGGTCGCTTAATATAAAGAATGAGATTTTTGAACATTTTTAATTGTACGGAAATACTTTAGAGCGGGAGTGTATTCCCACATATGTATTCTCATCAGTGTTGATTCTTTTCATTTGGGCCATGCATTCACTGGCCATCATGCTATTAATGTGCACCTATGTGGGCTGTACGTGAAATGCTGTTAAATGCAGATTATATTTTTGTTTTTACTCAAAATCTAACCATTTCTGAATGGTCCTCCTTCATTTGTCACAGAAGGTGCTAAATGAAATGTGTAATTAGTGAAATATTCCAAACCCAGTAATGCAGTTCGCGTCGGATGAGTGCGTATACCTGCATCGCGCCATGATTTTGAACGCGCGGCTCCATTGCGTTTCACGCTGAACGCACTGTCATCTATCGTCTCATAATGGATGGCCAAAATTCCATATTAGGAAGTAAAAACGCACTCAGTGACTAAGAATTTGAGATATTAGATCACAAAGTTGGATGGGGTTTCGGATGGTGGGTATTTGGACTAAAGGGAGCTGTTGAGATGTGTTAGACTTAAAGAATTCAGGGATGCAAGTTTTCAGGAATTTTCCTTAATTCTGGAAATTTTACTGAAAATATCCTGTTTTCAGGAAATTTTGCCTTGAATAAAAATGAAGAAGAGTGCTCTTTCCAGGAAATTTTGAGACATATCAGGAAGTTTTGGTTTTGATGACTAGCTTGCATCCCTGAGAAATTACTGCATTTTGGCTGATTAGCACCTTTAACCAATTATTCCAGGGATCCTCAACTAGCGGCGCACGTCCCAAATTTGGCGTTTGGACAAGTACTGATTGGCACTTTGACACTCTAAAAGTAAAGAAATACATTAGGAATACACTTAGAAATAAGCAAGTTTGACACTTTACACTTACTAATCTTTCTATATTATGTCACATTGTAAGGACTAGTTGAAAACCCCTGATTTGTGTTCTATTGCAGGGCACTAAGGCTACTGAAAAATTAGAGACGTTAGAATCCAAAGTAATCGGCAAAGTTATGCAGACTATATTCCCTGGAGAACCAGAGAAACGTCACAAGACAAAGCTGGCTAAGATGGCATTCTATGCCGTGGCAGAGTCAGACAGAGAAGGCAATGGTAATTACATAGATTTAGTGAGGAGATCCCAGACTCTGTGCCATTTTTATTCCTGTATTGAAACAAAATTGGGGGTATTTGGGTTTCTCCCGAAGTTATGTTATAACTTGACACTTCCAAGGTCTTCCATCCATTTTGTTTTAGTGCACCTGTCATGTATATACATATTTTGGTTAAATCAAGGTGTTCTTATATGACACATTTTTGCAGAGATTTTTGAAGACACGCAATAGCAAATATACTGCCTGCTTGTTGTCGGTAGAGATTTGCTTGTCTTAATTGAGTGGAACAGAATACCACAATTTTAGCCCCATGGAAGATGACACCATTACACAGGACAGTATATGAAGTCTGGGATCTCCCTCAATGGGGCAATCTACACGGGAATGCAAGTCCAGATGAATGCGCATCTCCATTAGCCCCTTTGCAGTAGAGTGTGGATACACAGGCGTCAGATCTGGATCTGCTGCATGTGGTCAGCACTCTACGTACACAAGTACGTGTAAGCGGTCTACAGAGATGCGGATCTCAGATCTGGATCTCGGAGATGCGCATGCATCTTGATCTGTTATCCATGTAGCTAGATTGCCTATATATCTTTAGATTCAAATGAATTTTGAGTTGTTTTGTTATGTGAAGTAATGTCTCATTATTTGAAATTACATCAATGCTGTGACTTACTATTGTGAAGTAAATAATTTATATATATATATATATACAGCTTGTCCCAATATTAATGCAACGAGCAAATAAAAAATAATTAAAAAATAGTTGCCAAAAAAATAAATCATACTAATATATGTTTTTCGAAAGTAGAGTAACTACTCTACAACATGCTGTAAGTCCCGTTTCATTTTATCACTCCAGTCCAAAGATATGAAGAATTTGAGAAAACCCTTTAAATCTACTTTGGTCCGATTTGTAAGTTTAGACTTAAAGCTAAAGAAATACAAACTTGAAATGAAGAGAATTCTGCAACCAATTACAGAACAATCAATCCAAACCAATCTTACCTGAACTGTACCTAACATTAAGTGATATTTTAAGTTCATTTTTAACTTAAATAGGTCAAAAGTTTCAATTAAAGTGTGCATCTTCCTGATACTCTCATATTCCTTGAACCTGTTACTTCTGGTACGATAATCGGGTAGTTTAAGATACAATTTCTATAAAAAAGAGTCTAAAAAAGGGATTTTAATGAAAGATGTCAACCAATAATAAGTCTTCAACCGAAACCACGAAAGAAAACTGAAGACAAGGGAGTTTAAGAACTCAAGTAAGTTAATGATTCATCTGGCCCGTCAAGGAGATGCAACAGGTTGACTGAAACCAGATGCAAGAACATGCTTAATATCAGCGGATCATCATTAAATTGAGTTCTTATGTCATGAAATGGGTTCAAGGGATGCTTCTCCTAATCATGTGATGTTTTTAGCAATTTCCATTCAACGTGTGCACATTGACGTCACCAGAGATGAATCTTTACAGATTAACAAATCGGACCACCAAGATTTTTCGGGTTTTTACAAAATGTGCAATAACTTTTGATTCAGAGATCCAAATTAAACAACAACAAAATCCTGTAAAAGCCAATGGTCTACTCTATAATATTATTGTAACGTTTTCTCACCATTGTGCTCTGTTCTCTCAAAATACAAGTTCAAAGTTAGTTGCGTTTTTATTGGGACACCCTGTAGATATAGGTATAGATATAGATATATATTTCATATTTTTTTTGAGTTTGGGTGTCAATCAGTTAACTGATATCAGCAATGAAATCAAAATGTTTCCTTTGATAATGATATAGTTTGACTCAACACCATTTTTATTCTAGAATTGGGATCAAATTGACGGTGTTCATAAAAAAAATAATGAAATCTTTAAAAAGGGTGGGTTCAGAGAATTTACAGTATAAAAGGTGTCTTGATAAAAAGGGTGGGGCAAAAATAAAAAGGGTGAGTTCATACCCCAGAGCATACAGTGGTATGATTTTGTTTTACATTTGGTCAAGTTTAATGCACCATAGCAGAATGTATATAATAATAACCAGAATACCCCTAATATGAGCCTAATTGTTGATAATGCCATCATTTTCTTGAATACAGTTGTTGCATTTGGCATAACCATTGACTATGTAAAACTTATTGGGGATAAATATGGATTGGGGACCAAAATTAATTTTCCAAAATGTGACTATTTCTTCTAGCTCTACTAGCTTTTTTTCATAAAATTAAGTTGAAAGATACTTTTATTTACAATAAGTGACCGTCCATCTCAAACTAGTCGTAAATAATTGTCATTTTCACCTTTTTAAATATTTATTATACATATTTGTTATAATTCTACTTTATGTGTGTAATTTTCTGTATTGGGGAATATGGATTGGGGACCAACAATTAATTTTCCAAAATTTGAATATTTCTACTAGCTCTGATAGAGGTTTTTTTATAAGTAAGTGATTCGCTTTATTGATTTTATGAAGTTTTTTCGAATACTCATTATAATAGGAAGTCCTCACCAAGAAGTTATGAAGTTCTGTCAACCACTGGATTAATTGGAACAGAAGTTTTGTTCAAAGTGGCGAGTTCTGTTGATGCTTTGCCTATAACACAATATTTATTACCAAATTAATCTTGAACCATCCTTTTCATGTTTCATATAGGTGATACAAGCAGAACTAGCACAGCAGACAATAGTACCATCAGCATACCTGCACAGTTCCTGGCCGCAAGCCATGTAGAGGGCAGCATTGGCATTTCTGTAAGTACCTTAAGCATGCCTGCACAGTTCCTGGCTACAAGCCATGTGGAAGGCAGCATTGGCATTTCTGTACCTTCAGCATACCTGCACAGTTCCTGGCTGCAAGCCGTGTGGAGGGGAGTATTGGCATTTCTGTAAGTACCTTCCGCATACCTGCAGAGTTCCTGGCTGCAAGCCATGGGGAGGGCAGCATTGGCATTTCTGTAAGTACCTTCAGCATACCTGCAGAGTTCCTGGCTGCAAGCCATGGGGAGGGCAGCATTGGCATTTCTGTAAGTACCTTCCGCATACCTGCAGAGTTCCTGGCTGCAAGCCATGTGGAGGGCAGCATTGGCATTTCTGTAAGTACCTTCAGCATACCTGCACAGTTCCTGGCTGCAAGCCATGGGGAGGGCAGCATTAGCATTTCTGTAAGTAACTTCAGCATACCTGCACAGTTCCTGGCTACAAGCCATGTAGAGGGCAGCATTGACATTTCTGTAAGTACATTCAACATACCTGCACAGTTCCTGGCTGCAAGGCGTGTGCAGCATTGGTATTTCTGTAAGTACCTTCAGCATATCTGCACAGTTCCTGTCAGCAAGCCATGTAGAGGGCAGCATTGGCATTTCTGTAAGTACCTTCAGCATACCTGCACTGTTCCTGCTTGCAAGCCATGTGGAGGGCAGCATTAGCATTTCTGTAATTATCTTCAGCGTACCTGCACAGTTCCTGCTTGCAAGCCATATGGAGGATAGCATTGCCATTTCTGTAAGTACCTTCAGCATACCTGCACAGTTCCTGCTTGCAAGCCATGTGGAGGACAGCATTGCCATTTTGTCAACAAAAAAGTCCGAAAAACTACTCGCATTTCAGTGCAATAAAAGTGAAAAATAAATAGATCCAGACCCATACAATATTAAATACATTAATTCTGAACAACTTTTGGCCGATGGTACCATAAGCTCACCGACATGAAGACTGAAATTTCCATTTGTAATTAGCTGATCTGCGCTGATTAAGCTTAAGATTTGAAGTTTACATCAGGGCGATCAAACTGAATGTGACTCTGTAGTGCCGACGCTAATTCCAAGTTTGAATTCGTACGCAACCAATTAACGAGAACGCGAACTTAACATTCTGGTTATTGTGTTGAAGAGTCACTTTTTCTTTCTGCAATTGCCGGAAAGTGTAAAATCAGCTTCGGAAATTCTCGGATAGTCGTGTTTTGGAAAGGTCTATTGGCATTTCTGTAAGTACCTTCAGCATACCTGCACAGTTCCTGGCTGCAAGCCATGTGGAGGGCAGCATTGACATTTCTGTAAGTACCTTCAGCATACCTGCACAGTTCCTGGCTACAAGCCATGGGGAGGGCAGCATTGGCATTTCTGTAAGCTTCAGCATACCTGCACAGTTCCTGGCTGCAAGCCATGTAGAGGGCAGCATTAGCATTTCTGTAAGTACCTTCAGCATACCTGCACAGTTCCTGGTTGCAAGCCATATGGAGGGCAGCATTGGCATTTCTGTAAGTACCTTCAGCATACTTGCACAGTTCCTGGCTGCAAGTATAAACAGTAAAAAATCATAGTTTCAAATAGTTGCATATTTTCTATCTTCTAAAAATATTTGCGTTTAGTCAATTGCAATCTCCATGTTATTATTGTATGTGCATATTTTTACGTTTAAGGCATATGCGCTATTATCGCTAGCACTGCAGTCATGTAGGTCATTATTAGCAGTCATTTTTACAAATATAAGCTGTAGTTCGTGTAAAACAAGAGATATTCGATTTAAAAACATTAGATTGCACTACTACGCAGGTAATTCATGTGTTTTTTTACAGACTGTTATTAACAACAGAAACCCTTACCCAGGCAGTTGTGGGATGTCTCCTTCAAAGAAGATTGAACTCAGAGATGAATTGGGCCATATCATAAAAATAGTTGATGCAGAAGTTGACGTTGCCATTGCGTTCAAAAGGGACACTGTTGAAAATGCGACTGAAGCCGATATGAATTTGCCAGCAACAGTTGACATGATCTTAGTCACCATTCCTCTCGACCAACCAGGAGCTTCTGGAGTTCAGGTTTCTATTGATACAGAAGATCTGGAGGGATTCTGCTTCGTAGTTTATTCTCGCAAACAGCGCTATCCATCAGTGAAACATCATCACCAGTTTGCAATATTTCAAATGGATGGTGAAAAACATGACATTGTGTTTAATGAGCTGGAGCAGGGAGATGTGCTAAACTCGCCTAATCACTATATTGGTATTAAACATGTGGCGTGTAATAAGACTGTAATGACTGAGGAAAAAGACACAAATAATTTGGAGACTAATGGAAAAGATAATGAAACTCTTGAAGAAACTACAGAGAGTGTAGAGAGTGAGAAGTTCGTTGTAACATCTGATGGAGAAGATAAAAAGAATGCAGAGTTTGTTGTAGCATCGTTTGAGACGTCTTTAGATGTGAATATTTCCTTCAAGACTTTCACACATAGCTGTACATACTGGGACACCAAGGATAAATTGTGGCATGGAAAGGGGTGCAAAGTAAGTTTTAACATTAAATGAAGTTAAGAATTTGTAAATTTAAGCTAAATTTACACTGGAAACGCATTCATTTTGATCGAATTTGTTTTCATTCATTCCCACCGCATACAACCATTTCAGATGAATTGACACTTATAATGTAAATGGTTGTGGCAGGAGACAACATAAAAAGGCAAAAAGTTAGCCTTTCTCAGTTTGATGATGCAAGTGGTGTTATTTTAATATTAACAGCATTATTTCAGGTGACTATCTTTGGAATTAAAAGGGCACAAGCCCATTACAGGCGTGCTAAGAAACAATTTCAAAGTATAGACCTCTGGAAAGGCAGCTGTTACTGACAGTTTCATGGCATACCCTCTCTTAACGCTCATTGGGTACCCATTCATCAGACGGGATAGAGTTTGCAACGCTTTCGACAAACCAGGCTAAACATACGTATGTACATTTAGTGTTGTCAAAAACGTGACAAACCCGGACATTCAGTCAATACTCCAGAAATTGTCGACAATGCAAACTCTATTTTAATATTTATTTTTATTTCAATATTAATCAGTTTTTCAAACTCAAAACATTTTCAGTGCACATTCATCATACATTTGCATTGGTTTTTGAGTTTGGATTCAGCTTTTATGTAGTGTTTGACCGTTCTGATTAGATGGATCGAATATCCAAATTAAGAACAAAATCAAGTTAATTGCATCTTTTAGTACTCAATAGAACCACTCATGCAACATCAAAATACTGTAAACATTGCATATATTTGCCCAGATGATTGATGGATTCACCAATATTACATCAATGTCGTCAATTTATTGTTTGTTAATCTGAATCTTAATTGAAATCAGCTAATTCGAAACAGACTATAATTAAGGTCAGAATCGGCCGATTTCAATCTTGGTTAGATCAGTCAAACACTAGCTTTATGCATGCTCATATGCCCATTGCCCCACTCATGATTCCATATAGAGTAAATTAACTCTTTCACTCCGGAATAAAATTTTCACAATCTGTCCGCTCTGAGCGGCTCACAGACACATCACTTTATGATAACATATGGTAATTGTATAACACCAGGGTTGTTCTCTGTGCTGTTAAAAATGGTGACGCTAGATAGCTCTTTGTTTTAGCTGCTTACTGGCAAATTTTCAACCAATTTGGGCTTGTAGTTTCTTTTTTAGAGCAATTTGAAAACATTGCATCAAATTAGAAATTCCGGCTAATCGTGCAGCTTTTGCGAGCTGTTGTGAGCGCTTTGCCGGGGTGAAAGAGTTAAAAATGTATTAGGAATACCTGGCCAAAGCATTCCCAAAATTTAGTTTAGAAAAGAAGTCTGTGAACTATTAGCAGCACTTCTCAGAGTACCACAAACCAGTGCCAAACATTCTATAAGCATCAGCAAACCATCTTTAAACATCCCAATGTCCCATCTTGAGTGAAAAAAATTCACATCCTGATGATATTCAGGAATACATACAAAAAAGCCCAATGGGGCCTATATACAAATAAATGGATATGACTGGATCCTCATAGAAAGCAATTGACATAGATGATATAACTTTCAACATTTTTTTTTCTCTTTTCAGGTGAGTCGTGATTCTACTTTGTACAAAACCATCTGCCTGTGTAATCATCTGACATCCTTTGCGTCGTCGTTCTATGTGCCCGTCAACAAGATAGACTTTGCTTATGTGTTTGCTAATGCCAATCTAGCAGAAAACCACACAGTGTTTACAACTGTCATGTGCATCCTGGGTGTGTATGTGCTGATGCTGATTTGGTTGAGAAAGAAAGATAAGGAAGATTTGATGAAGGTAAGAATAACTTCATAGTATTTTGTACTCACAAGTGTTTGTTTGGTGTATATTGTAGTAAATATGTCGGTGATTTTTATCAAAGTAAAAAAGACCAATAATAAACAGCATTCTGTCCGTGTTATTGAAGAAATAATCAATCGGACAAAGAAGGGTTTTCTCGGAGATGCAGTTGTTTACGACTGCGGGATAACGATTTTTTATAAATAGTAAAATATAAAGAAAAAGTTCGCATCCCTTTTGCGTGTGCAAATTTAAATGCACACTGAACGCATGCTTTGCTAACGCGTTTGGTTAATCACACGCTGTATTGCTGCTTAATATATACGCGGGAAATTATGCAGACGCAGATGTGCCGTCAAAGTAATCAAATTTGATTGAAAAATGCCTATTTTGTCATTTTCCTTGAAAACTAATGCGGTGACCCTATTTTTTTATTTCAGTATTTTTAAGTACGCAAAAAGTGCTTTAACATTATGTAAACATTAAAAAAATAAATGGAGCATTTACTATTTTACAAGCACATAATGATCAACTTATTGGAGCTTTCTCTATACTTCACATGGTAAATCAGGTGATTTTTTTGATCAAAATATGTACTTTTTTAAATGTCTGTATGAGCATGGTGACCTAGGTTTTTTATTTACGATTTGTTATCAGCACAAATAAATCTACCAAATACTAAATTTTTAAGAAAGTCAATGGAGATTTTGAATCTCTGTGAAAACCCCTTAAAGGCAATTGTGAATGACCAATCAATGGCCAAATCATAAAACTTAAAAAGAGATTTTAAAGGTTGTGTTCCGATCACTTTTCCACACTTCTTTCCAAAATCAATTGAAGATTTTAATGCCAAATGAAAACTCAATTTTTCTTATAGTCCATACCAGTTTTTACACCCATACTATGTTTGTTGAAAATATATAATCAAAATAGTACTAAATTACTGGAATGTTTTGTTTACAAAAATATCCTATAAGTTATAGAATGTTCATATTTTAAACTTCTACGCTACTAAAATTTGTACTCACCGGAGCACTTTCGCCGGGTCCACCGGCGTCGTCAGCGGATGATATTGCTCTGACTCGATGTCTAGTTGTTGACAACCTCATGTGACGTCATAGATGTTGATGACGTCATAGAAGATGTTCTCCTTGGCCCCCTGGTCTCCTTGGTGGCACTTGGAACTTGAACCCTAAACTAAATAGAGATAAAGGACTGGAATTGGATCCAGTTTGGGACAACCTACTTGCCACCAAGGAGACCAGGGGGCCAAGGAGAACATCTTCTATGACGTCATCAACATCTATGACGTCACATGAGGTTGTCAACAACTAGACATCGAGTCAGAGCAATATCATCCGCTGACGACGCCGGTGGACCCGGCCAAAGTGCTCCGGTGAGTACAAATTTTAGTAGCGTAGAAGTTTAAAATATGAACATTCTATAGTTTTCACCGCTACGTATGAATATCCATTATTATATCCTATAAGTTGTCTATAGGTCACTCTCTCAGACACAAACTTTTGTATTAATTTGGCTCAAGGTATGCAAATGAAATTTTGTAATTAC
The DNA here is from genome assembly GCA_000969725.1 of Ophiothrix spiculata. Lineage (NCBI taxonomy): Eukaryota > Metazoa > Echinodermata > Ophiuroidea > Amphilepidida > Ophiotrichidae > Ophiothrix > Ophiothrix spiculata. The sequence goes on along the minus strand of JXSR01S068125.1, from coordinate 20,329 downwards.
TTTATGTAGATAATGACCCTTTATTCAAATGTGGGAAAAGTATATGTTAAATTTGTCACCAAATTGGAATAACTATCTGGGCATTTTCACGGTAACGGAAGGACAATCACAGAATTTTTCTGTATTTCAAACACATACATTGCCAAAATTGAATTGGATGAAATAAAACTAATTCCATATTTAGTTGAGTATACCTGAAAGCATTCATATTCAACAGGAATTTTTTCATAAAAATTTGTCTGTCGCAAAATATGCATATTAATGAGGTCGGTCACGGAAGGACAGCAAAACGGACATGGTTTTTCACCTTGAGTACATTTTTGAAAATTTTTATGAAAGTTATGAAGAAATTTTATTTCAAAGTTACTGAATGCATTGCTTGGTGTTTCTGCAATAGTTTGCCATATTCCGCATCAAAATATTCCCTATGGTTATGTTTTCACAATGCGAAATGCGAAGGGATCATGGTCACAGAAGGACGGTAACGGAAGGACAATTTGTCCGCTGATTTTTGGGTGCAACTGAACCGTAAAGCTTGGTCAGGATTAACAAAAAATACAACCTCATGTGTAAATTTGATCCTTATTTCAGCCATTTAGAACAATAACACCCAAGTAAACAACCAAGAATG
>JXSR01S068113.1:22760-44945 GCA_000969725.1 Ophiothrix spiculata | reverse complement strand
GCATTTTTTTAGCAATGAGTAACCCCTTAAGCACTGTGCGCTTTGAGCCCTGCGTCATCAGGAGTAACGCGCATGGTCTTATGCGTGAATATAAAAATGATGCAATTGTAAGATCGCGTTATACTAAAGCGCAAGATACAGTACGCCAGAAAGTATGCTAAAAGCCCGGGATAAATACTTTGAAATTGTGGCCAACACCGCTGATATCAGCTCACTCGTGACCGACACCGCATCTGTACTAAGCCACCTTAAACAAGAAGTTTAAATATCCCTGCTTTAACTTAAAAGCTGTTATATGGAAAGATAATCTACTGAGAGGTGTGACCTGAGTTCAAATCTACTGAACATCAAGTGTCCTTTTTTCAATGTTTTTTTCATCCGAAGATTTTTGGACATCTGAACACCTTCACGATGTAGGCGATATGTTGGAACTAATGCTAAAGGTGTCATCTGTAATGTTGGAAAGAGAACCGTGTGATCCTGACCTACTTTTACAGGAAGATGCCATGCAAAGGTCAAAGTTCAAGTTTGTAGAAAAAGGGGAGACTTGTATTTCAAATTTATCTTTAATTATTTTAATAATGTAGGTCTTTATTATTAAATATTTTTAATATATCTAATCTCTATGAACATTTATACTCTACTGTGAGGTTTGTTGAGTTCAAATCTACTGAACATCAAGTGTCCTTTTTGCAATGTTTTTTCCTCCAAAGATTTTTGGACATCTGAACACCTTCATGAATATGTTGGAACTAATGCTAAGGGACGCACCATTAGACTTCCAAGGGGGGAGCAGGAAGTTTGGGTTAGGACAAGTTTTTTTTTCTCCAGCCTGGCAGGGAAAGTTTTTTTTTTTAGTGTCTGATGAGGCAAAGTTTTTTTATTTTTAGTTGTAGATGGGGCATTTTTCATTCATTACATCCATAATCTACTGAGAGGTTTGTTGAGTTCAAATCTACTGAACATCAAGTGTCCTTTTTTCAATGTTTTTTCTTCCGAAGATTTTTGGACATCTGAACACCTTCATGATGTAGGCAATATGTTGGAACTAATGCTAAAGGTGTCATCTGTAATGTTGGAAAGAGAACCGTGTGATCCTGACCTACTTTTGCAGGAAGATACCATGCAAAGGTCAAAGTTCAAGTTTGTAGAAAAAGGGGATACAAGTTTAACTTTAATTATAATAATGTAGGCATGTAGGCCTTTATAATTAAATATTTTTATTATATCTAATTTCCATTAACATCCCTCCCGCCATCTATGGTGCATATGTGACTATTACTCTGAGAATGAGACCTGGGGGGGGCTACTTAGTACAAAAGGGGTTATGGGGACGTGCCGCAAATTCGGGTAGCAAAGTCAGGCTTTCTGGTATTCCAATCGGTCCTTTTTCTTCGCGAAATGGGGTATTTTGATGGGTTTTCTTTTCAAAATTTTCAGAAATTTGCGCCAAATGCCACAAATTTGGACATTTCTGAAAATTTTGCTAAAATATAACAAATTCGGACAGAAAAAAGGAGATTTTTTATTAAATTTGGGTCAAAATTTAAAAGATTTGGTATATGGATGGGTAAATTTTTCTTAAAAATTGGTATTTGGATGGGTGACTTTCAAAATGTCCCAGAGGCACGTCCCTACCCAAACTATATCTGAGTAGTCCCCCCGGGGAATGAGATAAGAGAGATTCAGTGGAGTTCTTAACAAATGCCCGAAAAGATGATAGTGCTCAGATGTTTATATCCTTGTACAATGTAGTTGTTCTTTGTCTTTTGTCATAAATGTTTGTTTAAGTTATTATGGTTACTATACACCAAATTGTATAGCCCTGTTTACAGTGCCTTGTCCAACATCCTCTTAGTGTCCAACATCCCTTAGCCACAGTTGATAAACATCGCGAAGGCGATGCCTGGGCTCGTTGCTGGGTCCGTGGGAGGGGCGATCAGGGGAACGATACCAGTTCTACAAATTGTACTGCCTTTGATGTTACATTGACAATGGCCTGTACACCAAATCCTAGTGTATCTGAAGCAGCCTTTATAGAGATAGTATGCTTTGAAGATTGAAGATAAATTTACATACGATAAAAGAAATTATGAAATATTTTCCTTCTCCTTCAGACTTATGAAAACTTGGCATAAAATTGTTTTTACTTTGCCCGATTTTGAAGTGTCCCAAACATTTTTTAGCAATATTTGACTTTTGTAAGTTTCAATCCCCAAGTATTATATTAAATTCCCTTGCATTTTCAATACAATATTGCTCAATATTGAATAATTCTTATAAATTACAAACAGCATTCACATATGTTCGTTCATTCATTTGTCAACTCCCTTGCTGAGTTCCAACCACAACAATGGAATTTTATTCATCCTCTGGAGCATGACCTCAGGTCAAAGGTCATGGTCAAGTTAACAAAACTTTACTTGGGAGATTTGGGAGAACTAGTCCCTTGGGGAAGAACACCGGAAACAAATGGAAAATACATCTTGTTCTAAATTATGCATCAAGTTTGCCATTAAGATGCAATTATATACATGCGAAAATGCCATCAGGGTATGGAAGCAGATATGACTGATGTTCAAAATAAAGTTTTGAAAAATCAGTGGACATATGGAAATTTTATTGATCATAATCAAATTCAAACTTTAGGGTTTAAAGGGACTAGCCTAGATTCCACTTAAAAATGAAAACTCATAGAAACGCTCTAAATAAAGCCTAAATGTGTAAGAAAATCAAAAATCACAATAACACAATTTACACAGAAATGTCTCAAATTGATAGATAAGGCCAAAGAAAAAAAATTCTGTCTCAGCTTCCCGCGCGCATAGCTTTTAAATATCCAAATTTAGCGCATTAAATGACTCTAAAATCACCAAAGCCCAATTAAACATGATTTTCATCCTTTAATTAAAAGGGTTTATGCAAGTCATATTTTCATAAATAAAGGGAGATGAAAAAATGTTTTGCGAGCATTGACAATTCAGTATATGTGACCCGTCATATCGAAAGGTACCTTAAGGTCGGCAAATTTAAAATTGATTTTTTGGTTTCATCTGAAAGATTATATTTTAAACTTTAAAATGACACCTTGCTTTTGGTTATTGGATGTTCGATTACAAAGTTACATCCAAATTGGTAAAAGGTATCGGGCTGATTCCGAAAACTAAAGTTCTGAGAAAATCAAGTTTAAAGTTTCTGTACAGGTTAAACGTGAATGGAGAAAGGATTTTTATCTCGGTTTTTAAAACATTTGTCTTATGTTTTGGATGTTGGAACCTGATTAATATGATAGAATACACTTCAATGGTAACGTTTCTGATGAAATTAGAAATTCGACCTTGGACGTGATTTTTGACTATGCTCAGCTTCAATGGCATGTATCTCGTAATTTACTATGCCGGTATTAAGGTACCTTTCGATATGACGGGTCACATATTATGGTGACCCATTCTTGTGACCTATCTCTGGCTAAACCACATCAGATCCAAAGTGAAGCTGTTCAATAGAACTTTGAATTCTCTGCTATTAGTACGCTTGTTCACTTGGTCGTTGTGGGAGATGTAAGGCATCTCATTATGAAGTTAAAAATGCGAGATGTAGGCCGTCTTATTATGAAGTTGTTATGTAAGGTGTCTTATTATGAAGTTGTGGGAGATGAAAGGTCTCTTATGAAGCTGTGAAAGATGTTCAGAGACTAGCATACACTATTAGCTGGTAAAAAATTATCCAGAGAAAATTACCGGAAGCTTCAGGGACATGCAAAATGACAAATGTAAAAAGTTATAAAGTCAAATTACTTCAGAAAAAAAGGTACACATGTAGCAATAATGATTGAAGTCTAGCTCCAGGAGATTTCGTAGTACTGTTTGCTTGAATTCTCATCTCAATGGCGGCCATATTGACTTATTATGTCAATGTATAAATAACAAGATGTTATTACTGTGTGATATGTATTGTGCCTTTCTTAATGAATACATAGACACATTGCATGGTATGTTGTAAGAAAAATAAGGTTTATTTGCGAGGTGCAGTCAGAGGATAATTGCCATTTACAGTGGCATAACTAGAAATTCTCATTTGCAGGTCAAGAAGGGGCAAGATTTTTTTTTTGGGGGGGGGATGGGGAGGGTGGGGGGGATGGGGAGGGTTGAGAGAGTTTGCAGACACAAAAAGGTAGGCCTATACCCAAAATATTTCAATTTTTTTCAAGACTTAGGGGTGCAATCCTATAGATACGGTATTAAACAACTATTCCTTGCTATATTCTATGTTTTTATTTCAATTGCATTGCTTTGGGAGTATTTTTATATCCCAAATCCTTGTTTAGTGCAGGGTTAAGGTTATAAATGTTTTACAAATGTCATTATTCCTAGGTTTGGATGGTTTTGGACAGAACGCCTACATTTATGCATGGTTTAATGCTTGTATTTGGAGTTGAATATTGTAAGATTCAAAAAAAAAAATCACCTTGTTTAGGCTTTCGCCATGGAAACCCCACTTGGTACTGGTACAAAGTAAGCTAAAGGAAGCTTATCTTCAACAGGGCTCCAAAATGTTTTTTAAATTCAGTTTTGAATGCAGGAGGAAGACCGGAGTACCCGGAGAAAAACCTGCGGAAGCGAGCATGGACCGAAAACCAAATGCACATAAAGCGCCGGGCACGGGGCTCGAACCCGGGACCTCATTGGTGCAAGGCGAGGGAACTACCGCTGCGCCAACCCGCTTCCCAGTGGTGGTTAGGTAGGGTTAATAATACTGTTTAAGTTTTGGGGCTGACACACTTTTTAGGCTGATGTCATAAGTGCCATGTTTTTCCATTTCTTGCCATAATTTTCCTAAATGTATTTCAGCTGTAAAATGTTACAAAGGTTATGAGAAAGTTAAAACCTTGAGGTGGTATGTACTGACTGGTTCAATTTGTAATATAATTTCGATCTTATCACATCCCTTACATGATAGGAAATGCATCTGTCGATTAGTTAGGAAGTCAAATGTATTCCTCTTAAAATTTGATAGGTGTAGTTGAAAGGTTGGGAGAAGTTTATTCTGGAATCGATTTATGAGGATTTCTGGGAATTTAATACATAACAAATGTTTTATATGTAGCATAGTTCAAGTGTTATGATTAACCATAAGATCTGAACATGAAAGTTAAAAGTCCAGCATTTTCCAACAGCAGAAATGATTTTGTCAGAACTTATTGCGTTCGGTTGCCATAGATTTGTGCAAAAGCAGAAAAGAAAAAACAACACAGACTAGAAACACATGGAGCGCAAGATCCGAGATGCGGATGTCCACAGACTGCTTTGAAGGGAGCTACCACATACGCTTTTTTTCAGTGTTCTGTACGACAGATCTCGGACGCCCATGTTGCTGACATCTAGACGTAAAGCAGCTTATTGAGATGCGAATTGATCTGGACATGCGTTCTCATGTAGATAGCCCCAAAGCTTCAAAGTAACAAAAGAGTGTAAAATCAGCATCAGTATCATTCGAAGATTCTATGTTCATGTGAAGCTGAATTGCGTTGTGCATTTCCTTCAAATATTAATTCGATGAAAACACACAATGCAAATACATGCAGATGTGTACAGTGATTTTGTTGTGCTCAAAATTCAATATACACATGCAGTGGGAAAATTTGTATGTGACAAGATGTTTTGCAAGGTACATCTTTGGTGAAAAGTCAAAATTTAGTTATTGGTATCTGTTGACAGTTTGTTTATATCTGTTCTGACCCTAACACTTTTCACCACTTCTTCGTTTAAAAATTATCTCCTCGGAAATTTGCAAATCAAAAATTATGGGCTTTTCACCTGGATTCGAACCTTAGGACCTCCTGCTTTCCGATCCAATTATCACTATGTCAAGCCACTGAGCAGTTGCTGCCATATGGCAGAGATTCCATGATCATAGCTAACTCGGGTCTATGACATATTTGGACTTAATGCGAATTTCTTCACTTTGTGGAATGGGATATTGGGATATTCAGTGGGGTTAGGGTTAATTGTATAGACCCATATGTAGGCATTATTAACCCTTAATACTTTTGACCACTTCTTAGTTTCAACTATCTCCTCTGAAATTGCAAGTCAAAAATCGCAGGTTTTCACCTAGATTCGAACCCGGGACCTCCCGCTTCCCGATCCAATTATCACTATGGCAAGCCACTGAGCAGGCGCTGCGTGATCATAGCTAACTCAGGTTAGGTGTATGATATATTTTGACTTAGGCGAATTTCTTCACTTTGTGGAATGGGATATTATGGTTAGGGTTAATAAATGGTACCAAATTTGTGTCAATCTGAGTTTTGGATCAAAAGTTAAGATCTAAAAAATAACAACCAAGATAGACTATGCTATGGCAATCACAACTTGGCACTGGACCATAGAAGCTGGAGTTTTTGATGTACGTTAGATTTCATCCAAATTCAGCAGAAAAACTTGACAGATTAAAATCGTTCAAATGTCCAAAATATAGACAAATTATAGATATAGATGGAAAATGTTTTGTGCTTAGGTGACTGTCCCAGATATTTTGAGTAAGAAATACATCTTACATGAGCATAAAATCTCAAAATTTCCAAACGCTTAAAACTATCCAAGTCCGACTCATACAAAACTTTCCTGTTTCCCTTGGGATTAACCCCCCCCCCCAACCTCTGGCATCCCAATCCTATGTTCACCTATGGCAAGCCACTGAGTATGGCCTGCCATGGTAGCCATTTCAAGCCCATCTGTATCCCTTGTCTGCGATGTATTTGGACTTAGGCAAATTTCTTGATGTTTGCTTGGTGGATTTTGTTGGACTGTGACATGTTAGGTTTATTGCTTTTTCATACTAAACGGACTGCTTTACTTTAACTTTTTACACAAAGTATCAAAATTCAGCCTGTCATATCTCAAAAGAATGAGTTTGTTGCAGTGATGTTCCTATCGATGTGATGCGACACATGTACTCACAAAACACATTTCATTAGTGTTAACATTCTGCAATATTATGAGTCCCATGAAATGAATCTCTATAAATAGATCATGAAAATCTGTAATATGTATTCCCATTAAAGCTTTTGCAATATACGTCATTTCATGTTGAGAATGTTTTCTCAAGAACATCGTCAGAATCCATCAAAAGAGCGCTAGCATGCTCTAATTTGACAATGATTAACACATGTTTCATAAGTTAAGCTTTCCTAATTGAGAATCAAACTTGAATAACGAAGAATTATTCCCCTGTTTAGATCATTAACTCTTAGGCCTGAAAAGAAATCTGTTATGTTGCCATCAACGATTACGAAAAAAATTGGGTTGGCATTTTTTTTTGTATAGATCAAAATGTTAACATTCTTAATGTGAAAATCTGTAATATTTATCCCCACTGAAGCCTTTGCATTATATGTCATTTCATGTTTACAATGTTTAAAGAACATCGTCAGAATCCATCAAAAGAGCGTTAGCTGTAATTTAACAATGTACATTGAAGTGCTAAATTTAGGAACAAAATTTGTTATCTGTTTTGCACAAATAATTCAGAAAAAAAAAGACCTGACCAATCATTTTTTTTCCTTTGAAGGCAACAAGACAATTTATTTCATTGTCCTTATGTCAAATAAAGATGAAGAGAGAGCAACGGTGTAAAAGATATTAGTGCAGATTGACAAAAGATGCCGCTAAATTTTGTTTCATATGGTACGGATGATTAGAAGAAAACAGATGAGTTTTGTATTGCGATGACAAGACTGATGTTGTTTGTGCAAAATGGTGTAAATCATACAGAAATATGATCCTATTTTGATCTGTTGAATATTTCACAAAAATATTGTGATTATTTCGGGAGAGGAGGTGAGATTGGGAAGGGGTAAAATCATTTTCAGAGTGATGACAAAGCTTTAGTTGTGTGTACAAAATTGAACAAAACATAAAGCAATGTGTTCCTAAAATGTGTTGAATATTTCACAAAACTATTGTGAACATTTTGAGAGGGTGAAATTGGGGAGGGGTAAAATCATGTTCAGAGTGATGATAAAATGCTTGTAAAAAAGTACAAATCATCAAAAAATGTGATCCCATTGTTGTTGATTATATGTCAAAATATTGTGAACATGAGATGGTGTAATATTGGGGAGGGATAACGGACGGATCCAGGAATTTTCAAAAGAGGGGGTGCAATTTTGACAGCACAGTGGCGCCCACTCAAAGTCAGGTGTTTGTCTGAAAAAATAAGGTGTTGAAGGGTGCAGAAATGTTTGAATATACCTAAAAATCATGCATTTGCTGCCGTTCTTGACACAATTATTAATTTTTTTAGGAATAAAATCATTAAAAAGCGACAGCTTCTTGATGGACTGCCAAAATAAAAGGTTGCGCGCTGGCTGCGCTCGCTCTAAATTCGCCACTGGATAAATTTATGGGTCAGTATTACAAAGCCGATATGTTGCTTGTACAAAATGGTAAATCAGAGAATTTTAGAGAGCAATTTGTTCACTAATTATCAAAACATTGTTTCAAACCTTTTGATTCACATTTGTGTTTTTCCATTATGTATACAGGGCGATTCCAAAGCAACGTTTGTGACCGAAAATTGAAAAATTTGACATTAAGCATTTGACAAATAAAAAGCAATTTAAATAAGAATTTTTTATCTAAGCTGCAGTTTAAGTTCAAGAATTTATAGCTTTAACAAAATTAGCAAAATTGAAATGCTAGGAATACTTAAGGCTGATCATGGATTAAATAAAAAGTGTTAGGAACTTAAACTAACAATTTTGTGTTGATTCTAATCATCTTGTGTACTATTTTATGATAATCCAATCTTTTGTGTGAACAAATCTGTATAATAAACATACATTCAAAGAAAACAAACCATAAATTCAAATGCGCAATAACTCAAAATATCAAAAATCAGTTTGAAGTGTCACAATTGACACTCTTTGAGAAGTTCAACTTTTCATTCAGTTATAAAAATGGTTTGCTGTACTTTCGATGACCCTCATTACAGACTCAGAAAATTAACTTGGAAATATTTATCATGGTTTAATGAGCATATTAACTACAAAAAAGTTGGATGTGCATGAATGACTATCATATGTTTAAAGGCCGCATTGAAAACGACTTCACGTTTTATGTCCAGATGTTTTGATATTTTGGTACGATTTATTTTTTATTTTTATTCCCAAATGATCTCTACAATATTATTTTATTCAAAAATGATCAGTTGCTTATGAAGAATATTCATGTGAATGGATGTAATTCCTGTTACAGTTTGGTAAAATTCAACAAAAATAAAAGAAAAAAAGTCTTGTGAAAAACAAGGGTGTGAATCCCAGGAGGGGGGGGGGGGGCATACATTGACGGAAGGTATTGGTATGTGCCGCCCTCAAGACCCCCTTTTCAAGCCTCCTCTTCTGCTCCCCAAGATGCTCATTTCAAGATTACTTCAGTTCTGAAGACCCAATTTAAAACAAGACTCAAAAGTGTGTTTTATTAAGTTTTCACCCTAATTTTGAGCGATTGTCAGTTCAAATAGTCATATTTTTTATGGGAAAAAAAGCAGTTCCTGAGATCTCAATTCGGGAAAAAGCAGTTCCATAGACCCTGTTTTTGACAAAAATCAGTTCTGCAAGGCCATATGTTGGATATCGCAGATATCACAACCTTCCAAATTTTTTTGACTCCCCCCCCCCCCCCGGTGTGAATCATGCTTAATATTTTGAGTTGTCTGTGGGGTCAATATCTTGCTTAAAATAAGTGAACCAATTCTTTCAAGTCAATGCACATTTTGGTTTGTGGTGGAAAAGTTCCCAACAAACCTTTGATTGTTAAGATTTGTCCAGATTTTGAAAATTCAAATTTTTACTTGTGTAAAATGTATAAAGGGCCTACTTTAGGTCCCATCAAAAGATTAACCCTGATCCCCAAACCAATCTAAAACCCAATCCTTATCTTTAATTATATTTTGGATTGAGGTGGAAAAGTATCCAACAATCTTGTGCAGTAGACACAATCCACTGAATCCTAAGATTTATGAAGATTTTGAAAACAAAATTTTTTACTTGTGTAAAATGGAAAGGTTTTACTTTAGGACCCTTGAATGCTCATCTTTCATATGACATTGAAGACTAAATTTTTGAAAATCAGACCAAGCTCCTTCAATACCCATTCAGTGTCCAGGATCTCTTTCCAGGAGGGTCAGGGTAGAGAATCAGAGTTCAGTGTCCAGGATCTCTTTCCAGGAGGGTCAGGGTAGAGAATCAGAGTTCAGTGTCCAGGATCTCTTTCCAGGAGGGCCAGGGTAGAGAATCAGAGGACACAAACCACATATCCCTTCCAACATGCTGTAGACTTTTGAATCAAATACAATATGAAAATCAATGTAGGCCTACATGTTCATCATTTGTGAAATGTTTGTAGTCCTTGGCAGTTTAATATTTGAGTGTAAATTGAATAGATTGAGCACATATTAATGGTAGAGCCAGGAGTTTTAAAAATATAACTTTATTCAGGGTCTAAATATCTATGTGCATATTAAGTCTTATTCTACATGGCAAAATCTGGAAGAGTTGGGAGGCCGGGGGAGCACCCAACTTTGGTTTTGGTAGGGGTGTGCGGCCCTAAAATCTGAAACCCTAGTCTGGGGAATGAAAGATTGACTCTGAAAAGGGGGTCTAGAGAACTGAAGGGACCAAAAAATTACCGTTCAGAACAATTTTTTTTGGCAAAATTTGGGCTCTGGAAGCAAACATTTTCGAAATTTTGCTTGAAATGGGGGTCTTGGGAACTAAATTTCAAAAAAGGAGGCTAGGGAACTGACAATTTTTGAAAATAAGGCTTACGAACTAAAGGTTTTGCTTGAAATGGGGGTCTAGGGAGCGGCAGACAAGGCGTGAGGGGTCTTGAGGGCCGCACATACCCTCATCTAGGTCAGTGCCCCCCTCCCCGGGTTGGGGGTTTACATAAAAAAACCCAACAGCAAAGCTAAAAATAAAGCCAGTCTTGTATTGGATGAAAGTAAACGCATCCGACAAGTGCTTTTGTTGCCAGCGTTTATTGAAATATGCTTATAAGTTATTTTTCATTAGTTCCTGTCGAAATAATTTTGATTGTTCAGAATGACGTTGATTAATCGTTAGTCTTCGCACAGGTGATTATTATTGATTGATAGTGTACAAGTCGATCATAATTCAGAAAGGCTTAAGAACGACAAAGAAAACATGCTACGTTCTAGTTACCGTGATTTGTTGATTTGATCATAAAAATATTTGCTATATATTTTTAATTTATATAACTCTTTTTTGAAGTTGGCGATCATAATTTGTTAGGTTGGTACTTGCAATAATCCATGGGTTTACAGGCAGACCTGATGCCTGTCATGTGTGACGCAGCATAAAAAGTCCGAAGTTTTGCACAGTGCGTTGAAGTTGTCCTTTTAAAACATCGATTACAGTATCGCTGTTGTTATTAAAGGCGGTGTCACACATCACCGTACCGTATGAATAACGTTCTAATAACGAACTTGTTTGGTAATCGATATTACATGTATTTCAATGACAAATCCAATGTACGTTATTAGTACGTTATTCGTACGTTTTGTGATGTGTGACACCGCCTTAATGTTTGAATGGCAACAGATTTTTTCAGTTGAGAGAGAAAAAATATAGGGAAATGGCGAGTTGGAAAAGTGAATTACATATAATGTTACTGGAGATCCTTTTGGGGAGTTATATTGTAATGCTGAGTCACTTTTGTGAGTTACACCACATCCAGGTTATTTTGAGTAATATATATTTGAAAGACTCACCACAATAACTATATCTATACCTTGTCATGGAGTTAAAAAAAAAATCTGATGCGAGGCATTTGTGTCAAGTATACCAAGTATTGGTTTCTGAGTTATTCAAACATAACCAATTCCACAGGAATTTGGGTATCTTGATCACCACAGGAACTTAATGTAACTCTTTAATGTTGTGTTTGAATCAAAACTTCTGGCCGGTATTGAATAGTGATTATAAGTTGAGGAAAACATTTACTTTGTTGGTAAAATTCCCTTTGAATTCATCTCTTCCATTAACTCTCTTCTTTATAACTCTTCATTTTCATATGTCTGAATCGATACTGCCAGTAATACCAGTAATATCATCATAAGATGAGGGAAACATGTTGCAGGTGCTAAATGGGTCTCTGGATGATTAAAGGAAATCCGTGTTTGAGAGAAAAGGAGATTTCAGGACCTTCCCATCATGCCTTGCTTCCAATGGGATATTTTGAACCTGTTGTCATTTAACAGCTTTAGTCATAAAACAAAATGCAAAATTGTGATGAGGTATGCTAATTGTGCTATGTTTCATCACTAAAAGCTATTCATAACAACCTGTACAAAATATCCCATTTGAAGCAAGGCATGATGGGAAGGTATCAATATCTTCTTTTATTTGAGATATTATTAACTCAATTGCTCTTTCAGTATAATTGGTGAAGATATTTACAGACAGAATCCAAATTTTTTGTCTCGCCTTACCTAAAACTCGTCCCTTATCTTATCTGAAGAAGTTTAATCAGTCTTTTATGTTGGGGACATGGAATGCAGATCCAGATCAGTCCACTTCTATCAGTTCCAGATACAAGATCCAGATTTGGAATACATTAGCAGATCTGAATTCTTTGCTGTTTAGATGCAATCTAGATGCAAAGATGTTTTCGGAGATGCAAATTGATCTGGATCTGCACTCCATGTAGATAGTTCGTTTCTCATATTTTGACGTATTTTTACACCTGATAATATCAGGTCTACTTATGAGCTTCATAAGATTGGATGATTTATGCCCAATATTTATTTGGTTTAGATATGAGTTTTATGAGATATATAGATATATGTGATGACTCACCCCGAAAGGGGGGACTTTGCGGCAGAACACTTTTCGAGAAACTGATGAAAATAGGCAGCAAAAAATAAAGAAAATAATAAGAATTTCCAGCAGATTTTCTGTTGTAAAATTTGATCGCCTTGATCAATTTCAATAATCATTTTAAAGCTTGGAAAATGCTGTAACAGATGGAATGATAAAATCAAAATTGATATCACCTGCAAAGTCCCCCCTTTCGGGATGAGACATCACATATTTGCGTCTTGCTCAATATTTTTAAACTTGTAGCTCGACTAATATTTGGTAACTTTATTTTGTTTTTTCTGTAAGACACATGACCTGCACTCACACTTTGTGAATATTTCTTGAAACACATGCATTTCAAAGTGAAAAAAATATTCATATCTCAAGCAATTGAACTGAAATAAAATGCCACCCTCTAGAAAATTTTAAAATTTCTAGCTTTTTTTCATTTTCAAGAAAAAACAAGTTTTTAAAATGGTTAATGATAAACATGTCGTGAAGCTTACAATTCAAACCAAGCTCTAGATACAGCAACTGTGTATACTACAAAGTCAAAGATATGTTTACCGACCATACCGCCACTTATAAAGAGATAAAAATCAACAAAACGTGCGAGGTATAAAAAGGTAAAATAGAAATCCTTGTGAGACTGATCGGACATGAAAGCATGGCGGCCTCTTAAGCTTAATCGGCTTTTTGTTGTCAGAGAGCAGAATCATTAAGTAATTGCTGATGACTATCTGAGTACTGTGGGTTTCACATGTCTTAAGGTTATATGGAGGGGTCATGTCTTAAGGTCATGTGGAGAGGTTAATTTACTCATTATGTATTTAGCTTTCAGATTGAGGACAATGTTTTAATTAGAGTGGTAATCTAGTATTTTTCTTTGATTGAAATCAGGTTTCAGGAATTTTAATTTGAATATTTCATTGACTGTATTGCTTTTGAGGGAATTTGGGCTCGTCACTTTTGACTAACAAATTAGATATTTTTTTAACAATTTAGCACGCATATTCTTTTTTTATATATCCCCTGTACATATTTTTACAACGTCTAATTTATATTTCTTAAAAGAGAAATCAGAGTGTAATTACAGAAAATTGAAAAAATGTAGTTTAATTATAATTTCAGACTCATTTTTATTTGAGACCAACATTGAAATTATGGTAGTGATAGATAAGAAAAGGTATGTCAATTGTTTGACAGATCAGGCCACCCTGCTTTTATCAATTTTGAATTGTTAATATTTCTAAGTTATTTATTTTTTGCAAAATGAATGTTTGCATTTTTCAAGAAACAAATGTACTTTTCAAATATTTTCCAAGTCACACAAATATCAAAGATGTGTCAGATATTTATAATAATCATCAATGTATGTTTTAATTAATTAATGATAAAAGCATTAATCAATCAGGCCAAACATGGTGTCATAAAAATCACCTGCTAGTGTATTGCCTGTGCCTACAAGCCAAATTCAAAGCTGGTAAAGAACTGAAAGTGTGTTCACATTAGCAGTGGCGGCGGAAGGTCAAAATTTTAGGGGGAGACGGTTAATTTTTTAAAATCTACAATTTTTTTTGAGCAAAAATGGTCGGAGGGAAATAATGAAATTTTGTAATGCGCGCGAAATCAATCTGTCACTTTGACTAATTTCAGGTACAAATTGTTACAAAAACTTGAAATTTGCGCAAAATCAACATAATATTTGGAAATGTTTGCAAAGCACACAAATTTTGTTGATTTTTCACATTTAAATTATTACAACAAAGGGAAAATTTCAATTTCCTTTCCTTTTCTTTCTTTCTTTATTTTTTAAGGGGGTCCGTACTCCCTCATGAAATTTAAAATTTTGCTGCTTACATAGTGCTTTTCCATAATTGATCAAAGCGCTTTACATTTATTCCGTTACCACTAGAATAGAGCCAGCTGCCTATTCAAGCGCTCAATGTCAGTATTCCTAGTACAGTGGAAACTCTTTATAACGAAGTTGCTGGGACAAATTACTTCTTTATATCCAAAATTGTGTTATATCAGGGTTTTAAAAACAATAAAAAACAAAGAAAATTAGTGAAAAATGTATAGGAGAAATATTCTTTATAACAGGGTTTTTCTTATATCAGATTTCATTATAATGAGTTTCTACTGTAACTCCCCATATAACGTTTTGGTCGACAAGGCAAGTGTGATAAAGTGATTTGCCCAGGTTCACAACACTTTGGCACCAACGGGGCTCGAACTCACAACCTCAAGTTTATGAGTCCTGTCGATTTCCACTAGAACTCAAAACAATTCAGATTCTCATTTTAAAAGCAGGAATTTATCATCATAATAAAAGGCTCTTCTGTCCCCACAAACCAATAAATATTACTATCATATATACTTCTCTGTTTCAGAACCATTTTGACGACCACTTTCTTTGCTCCCCACTTAATGCAGCCACTGCCCCTACCTCGTAGAATGTTGCATGCGCAGTCTCGTGCCATTTATCATCGGTGTTTTTTCTCCGGTCATTGCTGATGGTCATCTAATTGATTAAAGTGGTTGTCAATCTGTTTATACACCACAGGCAAGTGGCGTGAATAAACAAATACGATACGGTCCTGGAAAACGAGTCAGATGGCGCAGCCTTCATGTAACTGATTTGATTTATCTGCTCAATACAATGTGACTTAGTATGGGCATAGAAATAAGAAACATGTGGATTTTATCATGCGACAGTTTTGCCATATCACTAGGAAAGCCTGCCACATAGTAAAAAATACATGTTACTTATTTCACAACCCTCCACCAGGTTATAACATCAGTTCGGCGGAACTCACTATTGGGATACGTATCTGAATTTGGATACCTTGTATCAAAATTCTGATACCCGTATCAGAGTTTGGATTAAAAACAGCTGAAATGGGATATCAGCTGAAATTAATATTCAGCTTCGCCGCACACCATAACCAGTATGTTAAAAGTCAATAACATTATCATCATTTGTCATCTAAATTCAAAGAAAGTTTTGGCCAAATTATTTTGCCTTCTGTGGTAAGGAGCTATCAGGACATGTTTTGAAGCTGTCCCGCTAGAATTGCACAGATGGAAATGACATTTCCACAGATACATTTATCATAGATGCAACAAAGATGTTCTACATGTACATGCCAGCTTGCGCTATTGATTTGTTTCCTGCGCCACGACAGGCGGTATCAGAATTCGGATACCCCTCCATATCCTAATTCTGATACAGGTATCACAATTTAGATACAAAATGTACGTGGGTATCCAAATTCAGATACGTATCCGAATTGTGAGTTCCGCCGAACTGACATTGTGCAGACATATCTCAAATGAGTAACTTGTAGGTGGAGATATGTGGTGGATTTTCTCAGAATGGCATCACAATTGAGAAAATTCAAGGAGCTAGTACTTGGACTGGAAAATTTAAAGCTATTTGGCGGCAGTGACAATCAAGAAGAAAATGCTCAAAGATGTTGATGTGAAATTAGGTCAAGTGAAAAGCGTGGAATTGTTTTAGCTGATTTGAATGATCTACTACTGTAAAGCATGAAAATGTTGTTAGCATTTTAATTTCTTTTCAGTAACATGACAATTTGCTTAATTAAAGTGAATCTTAACATAGTCCAGTTTGACACAAAAAGTGAGGTTAAGAAAATGATATTTACTTGCTTTACAGTATATTTTAACCATATTAAAAGATGATGCAGAGTATATGCTTAGCGATACCAATAACATGAACCTTTATTTGACAAAATATCCCAAGATAAAGTTAAGAAAATATCTTAACCCTTACTCCTTTGGAAAATTAAGTATTAAAGTAGGTGTTTGTTTACTGGGTTTGAACTGTGGACCTCGGAATCTTCTGATTCAATGTCGGGCTATGGCAAATCACCTAGCACACACAGGGCTGAGGCAGCAACTTGTTGTTCATATTTTTGTAACCTAATGTATTTAAGAAAATCAGAATCTGAATCTGAATCTTTATTCTTGCTTTTATCTGAACTCTTTAACTTTTTGGTCTTCCATTTAAAAGACTCCATCAAGTTGAAGAATGTTGTCACTTTTGCTGAAATTATTTAACTCTTAAGGACAGCCTGTGATGTTGAAGACTTATACTATGGCCAAAGAAAAATTTTACCGCATTTCTTTTTTTTTTTTAGGTTTTCAGGATATTTTTTGCTTTTTAAAATTTTTTTCTTACATTGAGAGAAAATAGAAGAAAAAATTCGGCTGCGAAGCTGCCGAAAAAAAAAGTGACCTAAAAACGTAATTAAAAAAAAGATTACCGCGTGCGCATAGCCTTTTTTGACTAAAAAAAAATGTGTAGCACTTAGGGTTTTTGGCCTAAGGAACCTGAGACAGAGTTTTTTTTTTGCCTAATGAAGTCTTTGTGAAAAGTAGAAACTGCTGAGCTTGAGAAGCTCATTCTGTACATTGTATATATAGAATCAAAACGTATCATATATAACTCAACTAGTACAGGAATTATGGCATATCAATAAAATTTTGTGTTTGTATTTCCCTTCTTTTACAGGTGCACCCATTAGGCCTGTGCAACTCCAATGAAGATGAGGATCTCTATGAATATGGATGGGTAGGCGTGGTCAAATTGGAGCCCCTCATACATGATCCAACTCCATGCTCGACAGTCTATGAAAAGGTATGTTGAAAATAGGATGATACGCACTTAAATGCAGCACCAAGAGAAGATAGAGTGTGTTTCCCATCATGCATTGCTGTGAATGGGATTTGGAAAATTATGTGAGCAGTTGGTGATGAAACAATTACCTAAGTTTTCTCATCATATATTTACTCTTTTTTGTATGATTCCTTTGCAAAAAATTTCATAGGAAGCAATGCATGATGGAAAGCATGCAATATGTTCTCTTCCAATTACCTACAATAGCTCCCTGTGATCAAGATCAGAGTGCTGCTGCAAGTTTCTTGACCAAGAAAAACAAAGAGATGAGGACCAACAGGGGCTCAAACTTTGAAACTGTGTATTGTTATAAACCCCATGCTCCAACTGGTAGGCCATGCTCTCAATTTTTACTGGAGCTGTCTTATATCATGGTCACATAACCTCGCAGCAGGGTTTACGATGTGTTTATGCCATCATACTGGATTGAAATTCAGCGGACATTGGCAGGTGACCAGGCAGTGTCAGTATACAGACCGGCGGTGTCTGTGAACCCAATAGATGCCAAAAGCATGCCGCAAAGATTTAACTTGGAGTTAAAGCCTAATGTTTTAAGTTATGGTTATATAACAACCTGTGGATGACCGACTGGGGAACGCAAGCATTCATTGATGCCATACTGATGATTCAGTCTTGTGACTTCTTTCCGATCTGCAGACAATTGTTATGTGACTATAGCATTAGTGTTTTGACTTCGGGAGTCCCATATGACACCTTATGCATGCCTTATCTGCTTTAAGAACCAATAACTGTTGGCATGGTTGGTATCTCTTTAATATCTGAAAGAGCAAACCACCATTTAGATGATACTCCATGTTGTAGTTTTGGCCCTCACCTTTCATCTCTCATGATATTTCCATTTCTGAATGCGACACTTCTGGGTTTGGAACTAGACCAAGCAAACAAGAAGTCACATTCCGATTCACACATGACCTAAATAGAAAAATGAGCTCCGATTGTTTCTCCTGCAATGTTAATTTATTCCAAATGCTTATTGACCTAATTTTAGCTCGCCCTACATTATACATTTTTCATGCTTCCCTAGATTTAGTATACATCTAGAACATATGCGATTTACATTTATGTGCAAATTGCTATGTTGTAGCTAAGCCATGGTATATAGTTTCTGCTACGTTTAATTAAAGAAAAACAATGTTGAACGCTCCCAAACAGATTTTGTATACATTATGTTATATAAATAGGGGTGGGGAGGGGGAATTGTCATCTCTACAGGTCTGTAGAGCTAGTCAGATTATCTTGAAGGGAACAGTCCTTAATCCACAGCCTCTGTTTAAAGGTACATAGTCTGATTTTCATGTTAGTTTTCTCTGTCACGTTAAATCTTTCACTCTGGAATAAATTTTTCACTATATGTCCTATTTTGCAGGAAAGCCGCTCTGAGCGGTTCACAGAGACCTTACTTTATGATAGCATACAATAATTATAATGCACCAGGGATGTCCTCTTTGCTAATAAAAATGATGGCTCTAGATAGCTCTTTGTTTTAACTGCTTGCTGGCAAATTTTCATACAATTTGGGCTTAAAGTTTTTTTCTAGAGCTAGCTGAAAAAATTTCGTCAAAGTAGAAATTCCGGCAAATCGTGCAAGCCGCTGTAAGTGGCTTGCCGGAGTGAAAGAGTTAAAGATAACTATTGAAAGGTTTCAGTTTCAAATTTCAATTGAAATGGCCCAGTCGTTTTGATTATGAGCAATTCTGCATTTTACATGCTCATGCTTTACTGTGTATATATTTATTGTTGCCATAATTAGACACATTTAAGTTATCACCGTAGTCACAATTACGTCTTTGCCTTCAGTTCAAAAAATTCAGGGGTTGCAGCAAACCCCCCTCCCTGCCCTTTGGTTAGATGTGTTACAAAAATGGCTTGGTTAGATGAGGGTTAATCTTGTATAACTTATCATTCCCATATTCATGTCAAAACTGAGAATTTGATGTTAGTTTTTTTGATAAAAAAATGATTCTGTCACCAGACCTTGACAATAATATTAAAAGTCACCCAGTTTGGTTTCTAAATCATTGATACAAGCAGCTCTGCTTTAACGACACATCATTTGCCTGCAAGTCGGCACGTAAAAGAGAGCTGCGTGCCTGTAATTGTCATCGACTGGAGAGACATGGGTAGACAATGAAGCTGGTACTTAGCTGATAAGTGTTCTGCCAGAGATTTATGCTCTAAATATGATCATCTTCTCTGATTAGAGATGATACAAAATGACTGCAGGATTTCATGATGTTCAGGGCTGGGAAACATTTTTTTTTGGTTGTCAGGGGAGGGGTACTCTAGAAACTTGTACCTAGCTCCAAGGTGTTGTTCTGCCAGAGATTTGTGCTCTAAACATGGTCATCTTCTCTGATTAGAGATGATACTAAGTGACTGCAGGATCTCATGGTTTTCAGGGTTGGGAAATAGTCTTCTGGTTGTCGGGGGGGGGGGGGGGGTTGATGTGCTTTTGTCATTGATAGGAAAGACATGGGTAGACAATGAAGCTTGTATTTAAGCGTTCAGCCAGAGATTTATGCTCTAAATATGATCATCTTCTCTGATTAGAGATGATAGTAAGTGACTGCACGATTTCATGGTTTTCAGGGCTGGGAAACATTTTGTTGTTGTCAGGGAGGGGTACTCTCACCATAAATCCTCAAATACAGGAGGATCTATGCTCTCAACAATGATTGGAAAGATATGGGTAGACAATAAAACTTGCACCTAGCTCCAAAGTGTTCTGCCAGAGATTATGCTCTAAATATGATCATCTTCTTTGATTAGAGGTGATACTATTAAAGTGAATGCAGGATTTCAGGGTTGGGAAACAGTTTTCTGGTTATCGGGGAGGGGTGGGGTACTCTTGTCATTTATAGGAAAGACATGGGTAGACAATGAAGCTTATACTTATCTTCTAAGTGTTCTGTCAGAGATTTATGAGAATGAGAAACAGATTTCTTTTTGTGGAAAGCTACTCAAATTATGTATGGCTAGGGATTCTTAATTTATAGGCCTATATGCTCAGGACTCATTGAGGGCAAAATATATGATAGTAACTAAACTTATCCCATAATTCGGGCTCCAAAGACACCTCTCAGCTACTGTTGGTTTTGTAATGATAACTATTAATATCCTACAATTACATTATCATATGTTTACTTATTGACTGTTATGGACTATAGGAAATAGAAAGTAAGACTTATTTTACTGTACCTGGTCAAGACTCTATCTTGTCAATTTTGTCATGAAAAGGTTACTTTGGAAGACCAAATAACATTTTCAACTACAGGCAACAAAATCAGCTATTAATAGCCTTTATCTGGCTGAGAATTGTCAGTTGAGCCTTTATCTTGCTGAGAATTGTCAGTTGTCCTCACTTACCCTGTCCAGCGGGCACAAATCAATTTGGCCGATTGATTTTGTCTCGCGCATGTTTTTATCGTTGATAATTGAATTGAAATCATGTAATTGAAATTATGTCCTCTTAGATAACTCTATTTATGGTTAAACATATATCTACAGGGTGTATCAAAAAGAAGCTTACAGTGATTAAAGTGACTCCATTTCAAAAAGTATGATATATTCTCTAAATTTGTTTTTGATTATAAGTAATAGAGACCATTATCTTTCCATAACAGAAAAAATTACAGTCGTATGACAACCGAAATGAAAATTATGGTCAATTTTGTAAATTGTAAATAAAATCAGCTGTGCAAAGATTGCCTGGTTCCACACTTGCAATTTTGACTGAAGGTAACATCTTTTAGCTAAAACGAAGATCAAATAGGAAGAAACAAATAACTTCAGACGTTTGGAGGCTAAATCCTATCCATTTTTGCCTTATAATTACAGTTTGAATAAACTTTGGATATTTGACCATTGTCTGCCATTTTTATTACTTCATTTACAATGCTATTTCACTGTCCACACATTAAAGAAAAGAACTTCCCTAGATACTTAAATTCACAACTGTCATGGCAACAGTAATGGTTTTCCAATATCACTTGGTTTGATGTCCTAAGGTCTCTTCCATAAGTGTTAGTTTAAGCCAAAGATATTAATGAATTGGTAGACATCTTTTGATCAATGTTTAAAACTAATTGCCAAAAAGTGTCGCACCTTGTTGACAGAGCGCTAATCTGACATGCAGGTAATGTTAAAGTTCTCTAGTCTTCGTAAAAAGGGAAAAACATAAGGATCCGTCATTATTTTTATTGACTTTGCGCGACCGGTTTTATTTACAATTTACAAAATTGACCATAATTTTCGTTCTGGTTGTCGCACACATGTAATTGTTTCTGTTATGGAAAGATAATGGTCTCTATTACTTATAATTAAAAACAAATTTAGAGAATGTATCATACTTTTTGAAATGGAGGCACTTTAATCACTGTAAACTTCTTTTTGATACACCCTGTATAGAAAATTAATTTTAGATGTGGCTACTTACTTGCATTTTGAAGAAAGGACAACATCAGATAATTTTAATGAAATGAGCAATAGTTTTAATAAAATTGGTTTATTTTGATTTAAAAGAGATAAATACTAGTTGAAACTTTTACATTTTTTTTAATTGAGTTAAATTTTA
>JXSR01S068102.1:48461-67977 GCA_000969725.1 Ophiothrix spiculata | reverse complement strand
AAAAATATAACGTGAATGAAGAGGCCATAATTATTTATGTGTTATACACGTTCATTGAAGTAATTTTACGAGTTTGTAGTTCTAGACAAAGTGTTGAAGTATGATGATCAACCTACACGAAGATGATAATAATGATCGATATATTTCAAGGATCATGGCAATTAAGTATGTGATAAAAACACTCAGGAAGGTAAGTATAATTTGGATGATCACAAATTATTTTAAGCATAGGTTTATCTTGTGGAACTCAATGGAAATGATTACAAAATACAATCAATGTTCAATGTCTGTCTGACAATCCCTATAAATGCACTGTAGAAAGGAAAAATGGACTTTTTAAAATGCAATTGCTAAAACTCTTGAAAAAAGGGAGTCAAATTTACCTTCATACAGCATTTAATATGGTCTCATTTCAGCATTTATATATTATGGTCTTACTTACATGTTCAACATTTCATTCACTATTTTGTACACTGATGGTGCAATAATTGTTCTCCTTTACACAGAAACCTCTACTACAACAACTGCTACTTCAGATAAGCCACCAACACCTTCCAAGGATTTGGTTGTATCAGCTCTATGTGTAGTTGCAGGAATGGAGTCCAAAACACCCCCGTTAGCCCAATCCACGGTGAATGCCGACACCAGTCAACCCAATAGCCCCAGTAAGCATATTGCTGACATTGACAATGTGTCCTCACCGTGTCTCCTGTCTGGTGTTAGTATAAGAGTCCCTACAGAAGTGGTGTCTGCTGAAGCAGAATCAAAGAAAGTTGTTGAATTGGAAGAACTGAAGTCAATCTCCTCAGGTGATGATGCTGGTACAGGTGTTGATGTGTCGAATAAGAAACCCATCTTTGCGGATTCCTTCTTCGGTGATGTTGTAGACACGCCGTCCAATTCTCCTCCTGGAGAAGAAGTAGTCATGCAATCTAGTACACGCCAAAGACATTGCTTGTTGGTTTATAGAACTGCACCTAAAGTAAAAGAGACATTGAGTAGTAAAACTGTAGCTAAAGCTAAAGGGGCTTTATATAAATCCTCTGGGATGTATTCGTTACCAACTCTGGCGATGTCTGAAATTCTTGAGATGGATGAAGAGCATCAGGCTTTAGTTGATGAGCCTATGAGTCTAGATGAACTCAATGAAGAACACATGAACAACAATGTTATAGGGAATGATCCCCCTGGCCCAAATTCCAAGACTCGTGTTACTAATGAAAAAGCAGTGCAGTGTGTCGATTTACCTGCTCACCTCCAGAAGGACAATCTATGGATATCCAGTATAGTACCGTGTGTAGATAGGCAACATATATTAGTAGTAGTCGGCCCGCATGAAGGTCGTCTACAGAACAGTGAAACTGCTTGTAATGTAACCAATAAGTGCAATACAGAAAATAGGAATACCATAAGTGAACAAAATGATCTAAATAAGGGTAGTGCCTTTGAGGATAACGATGAAGACGATGAAAGTAAGCAGGATTCTGTGAATCCGTCAATTAATAAACCATTTGCCAAATTCTTTAGTGAGAATATGACAAGCCAAGAAGCTGCTGGTGGACCCACGGTAGAAGATATAGCTATTGCAGATACGGAATGTATTAAACCATTTGCGAAATTCTTTTCTGAGAACCCGGGGCTTGCTCAGAATAGCGGTAGCGGTAGCTCTGACTTTGTACCTCAAGATCCTTCAGATGGGGCAGGAAGTATCACCAATTCTTTTGCTAAATTATTTATAGGAGGTGAAGGAGGATCTAATAGCAAAGCGGATTCACGGTTCTTTCCCAAGAATCAGCAGCATGATGACAATGCTAATTCAGGAGATAAACCTTTTGCCAAATATTTTAATAATAGTGCAAATGAGGATGTTGATACACCATTCAGTGGGGGATATATTTTAGTCTATAGACTACAATGTGTGAATTCACTTGTACAAATTGTAGAAGAACCAGTGTATATACACTCCATGGGAGGCACCTGTAAGTCTTTCACAAAACTGGTGCCATTACCGACAGAAATTTGTGATTCTGGAAGTGATGAAGAAGCCGATGTTAAACCTGATGTCATTCCTCAAGGAGAATCATTTGTAGGGGGTTTGTTTGATGAAACAGACTCAAAAGGAACATGTGAGCAAGGTCTTGGCAAGTTTGCCGCTCTAACTGACGAAGGCAAAGTGATTATATTTGATGCAGCTACATTTACTATATATACAACCATAGTTGCAAGTAAGTTGCAATCTCCAAAGCCTGTGGATAGGACTAGTCCTGGTGATAAATTTATCTCGATGATGTACTGTTCAGGAATGGAGAGACTATGTGTTTGTTCATCAAGTGGACAAATCACATTTTTACAACTTCAGAGTCGCGAAATGATTAGAGGAGTGAAGAGAAACAAGAGGATTGATAAGATTGCTTCGGATTTGGAAACGGACTCAGCTGAGGATACAGATGCTGTTAGCAGTGAAATAGGCAAGTATTGAGAACCACCATTAAAAGTTTTTTAAATATACTTAATACTGATTTGAGCGTAGTGTACACGCCTTTCCCAAATTAACGAGGATTGATTTCTCACCTATAATTTTTTGCTTATAGCCAGATTCAAAATTTTCAAATTTACATCTCTATGTCAGAGATGAACAACTTTCAATCTGACACATTAAATATAAATGTAGAACTGTTGACACACTTGGTTGTGTATATTTCCTTCCTTTGCTCATTTAAATACAAATGAAATAGTTTTCTAAATTCATGTAATTGTTGGTTGTGTGCCAGAATTGGATGATAGTGATTGAAATCCATTGTCGTCTAAAGTGTAAAATGAATCCCTAAAGTAGTGTGTGTGAAGGTGTTACTATTCAAGTCATCAGTGAGATAAGACAAAAATGTCAGGAAGATACTTGGAATCCCACTTGAGAGGGACAATTTTTTGAGTTGAATTATAGATTTGAGTCCTTGTTGTTATTTAGTGATCATTCAAAAAAAACAACAGCAACAGCAACAACGAGAACGGATACAGAATAATTTTTTCCCACCAATATACACAATCATAGTCAAAATCACACAAGAATCTCGTTCAATTTTTCACTCAGTTCATAACATTGGAACATTTTTTTTTATATATATCACATTTTTATACATTTTGGTCAACTTGAGGGAAGACACGTAAACTAATCAGCAATGTGGTTCAGATATCTGCACCAGTCGGAACAGTCTATTTCTCCACTAATCTTACACATATCAATAATTCGTCTTATCCAGGCATTTGGTTTTGTGTCTGTGTACTATATCTATGGTTTTAAAGCATCAAATTGAATATGTTCCAGCAAGATGCCCAAAATTTGACTTTGCCGTCTTGTTCAGATAACAAGCAAGCTGTTGCCGATTAGTGCACGTGTCTCCCCTGAGAACTGCCAAATTCAGCTGAGCTTTAATCAAGGTTTGATAAATTTCATGAAAATCAATAAGACTTGTTCAGCTCGTTAAAAATAAGTTGGAAACAAAACCTAGAATCCAACCTTAACTCTGATATCTTTGATACAGGTGATGACTATCTCACAAATGCTCCACTTACACAAGAGAATCTAGCCACCATGCGACTTCTAACTCAGTTTGAAACCTTAGTACCAAGATTCTCTGCTACGGTACCTCCATGTTGGGCTGAGATTCAACAGGAACAACAGCAAAGAAGGCATCCACAACATCTGCATCAGAGACAGCAGGGTGATGCAACACAACACACCAGGACGTGGAAGCTTCAGCCTAATGGGTAAGACATATCAATGTGCCAATATTGGATTGACTTTGAGTTTGCCATTTTTCCAATGAAAGCTAACTTGTACCATGGTTATTCATGTTCTTAATATTATTGTAGGCTGGAACAGGTCTGTATGTTTCCACATTTTAGTGCGAGTTAGTGTTCGTACCAAATCCAAAGATCATTTGATATGTAAATAATTTAGTATAAAGAGGTTGTCTGATTGGCGTTAACAATCTTTGAAGAGTTAAAATATTTATAAAAGCTCTACAAAGACATATATCTGAAACTCTAAAAACAAGTGCAAAGGCAACAAAAAACATTTTTACAGGCATTTTGACCCTTCAAGTTGGTTTGGTAAGTCAGGCGGGTAAATTATATGATTTTTTTAATGTTTTTAAAGTTAGCTTAAAATAGCCCGCCAAATCTAAATAATATAAATCTAGATGTATTTGTACATAGCTTCAGAAGTTCTACACAAATTCTTAAGCATCATATGTATTTCTCTATTTTCAGATCAAAGGACCACCTGTTTGAGCTGGTGTTACCCAAGGCATGCTGTGTGGGACATGTCGACATCAAGTTTACTTTGCATCCATTGTGCCCATCCCCACCAAAGATTCAGTTGACGTTATTGAGACAGAGCGGATCACAGTGCCTCAAAATGGGTAAGTTAAATTCTGCCAGTTCATCACTCCCATCTTCACCACAAGCTGTTCTGGCTCAGCCAGAGACCCGGCAGAGACCGAAGATGTTGCTTCGCCAGACCCGCCTTGTGGTGTTGAAATACCCTGGCACCAATTTCAGAGTCTCGGAACATTGCAACATCTGTAAATAGTGTTATTGGGGAGGAAAATTTACCCCAGAATTGTGACAATGTTTTTGATCTGACCGATTTGGATGATGATGATTCGTTGGCCGCTATGGAATTTGAATGTTTTACGAGAGGTTAGAGCGCGAGGCAGTTGAATGCATGATACGTGAGCCTGTGGATAGGTGTTTTAATTTTAACTGTTGTGCTCCAGAACCAGAGGTTTCAGGAGGACTCAAGAAATGCACCTGGTGTTTAGTTGCTAAGTATTGCAGCAGGGAGTGTCAAGCCGCACATTTAAAATTCACTATATGGCTTGTGGTAAATTTACGGAATTATAATGCACTGAAAATAAATTGTTTTTAACTTAATTGTATTCTCATTGTTTGACCGACTTGTGATTATTTTGCATCAATTTGAAGAAGTAGCTTGTTTGTTTTCTGCACCTGTTTGTAGTCATGATTGTTATTGATTTGTTTTGTGCCATCAACGCCATTTTTGTAGTGATATTTTTGACGTTTAGAAGACTTTCAGCTTCCGACTATATTATTTTTTCCGTAATGCTCATCCCCTTTGGGGGCACCCATAACTTAAAATAATGTACGCCCATCCATTATGAGACGATAGATAACAGGAAAAACAGTAAATCTTATCTATTATTCTTTAAATTTGTTTTAGTATGTAGACCAGTTTATCTTGTACAGCATAATACAAATTTGCAAAGATTTTTGTTTACCAGGATGTTTTTAAGAAATTGCAGACATTGATGTTGTCATCAGCAGCCATACCAACTGCTGATGACGCTGGTTGAGCTAGCGGAAACGTTCCAGGTGAGCGATAAATTTGTGTAGTGTTGAAGTTAAATTCAATTTCCATTGATATTGTGCTTTGTTTTTGACAGAGAGAGAACCAGATGCCATGAACATCAAGTCTGCTCCAGTAGATGCCCAGATCAACTTCAACATGGATAGTCCAGCTGCTGAACCCAAAGAACAGAATATAGACATCACAGCATCAGATGAGAAACTGCAATTCCGCAAGGACTTCAACTTTGCCGAAGACTCCCTGATGAAGTCTGTTTTCTTACGACAGCACCGGGAAGATATTGTCTGTGGGCCCTGTGATCTAGAGTGCTTTGTTGATATGCCCAGCCATAGTGGTATGGTCACCCTGACTAGTAGGGAACTCATGTTGCTGAGTAAAAACAGGTCTTTCTTGTTGCATATATGTGCACAGGACACCCCTAGTGGTGAAGCTGCAACAAACGGCAAAGGAACTGATGGAGAAAAGGGTGAGTGTTGTTACAGAAGTTTGAAATTATTTGAAGTAAATATTTGATTAGGTATGGAAAGAAAATTGCAAGTGATTGTTAGCTATACCTGTTTTCAACTAGAATGTTGTTCCGGGGGGGGGGGGGGGGGGTGTTACAAAGGTAACCAACCAGTTGGCTATTCCAGATGTATTCCTTCCCATGGAAGGCACTTCTGGAATTGCATGCAAAAATGACAGCTGGAATTCATGTGCCAGCACAAAAAATCTATGGGAGCCTTCTGGAATTGGGGTGTAAAATACAATTTGAACACATTTACAAATTCAACAGCTGGAATTCCAGATTTCATGAGATGAAATAACTGGAATTTCAACAATTTGCTGTGTTTTCCATGCACTCCAACTGGAATTGAAGGCTTATGTAACAGCTGGAATTGGAATGCTGAATTGAATTCCACTTGAAAGTGTCCCATTTAGACATGCCTGGAATAGCCCATTATGGTGCGTTCAAACTCCAGCGATTTCATCACTGCAACATCGCTCGATACGTAGTCTTTAAACGCGCTACGAGAAGTGCGCTTTAAAATTTCGAGACTGCGTATCGAGCGATGTTGCTGCGATTTCATCGCTGGAGTGTGAACACACCATTAGACTGCGCCTGTCGTTGAACTTGATACTGATTGCTTCTTTAATGATGTTTATATTTCAAGCGATGAATTGATGGTTCCTATTATAGATCAATCATAAAATCCATCTGCTTTGGCCATTAGTTCAATTAAAGGAGCATGGTCCTGATTTTTCAAATTAAGAATTTTGGTTTCATATGAAAGATCACCACTAAAGAGGAATAAATTTCAAATTTCAGTAAAAATTAATTATGGTTACCAGAATTATACACATTTTTACCCATGTCTCCAAAACAAAACATGCTTCAGCTGTAAAATTTCACATGGAATATGAGAAAAATATGAGTAATATTTTGGTACCAAAAGTAGAAAAAGTTTGCAAAAAAGTTGAAGCAATCTGACCATGGTCCTTTAAAGCGCACTAGATGGAAACCAATACACATACAGAAAGTATGGGGGTCCAAATCAATTTGCTTTTTATGTTACCTTAAATGTAATTCGCTTATCAATATATATCTTCTTAGATGCTCATTACATTATGTTTACCCTGATGATCTTGCAGGTTCTCCTTTCCTACCAGTGCTACAGAGCACAGCATCGTCAAGTGCAGCAGAACGTCTATCCTCTGGATCCATGAGGAAAGAAACGGAGCGATTCCAGGGCTGTGATTGGATACAAGAGCTTTCCATTACCATCCGACGAACAAAGAAGGTCAATGTACCCAGAGACAGGTATGGAGATTTATGCTTGCTGTCTTATAAGAAGCCACAGCCACACAGCTTACTCTTTATAAGGCCAAAAAAAAAAATATATATATGTTTGGTTGTACTCCACCGACCGACCCGATATTTTGAGGCCAACCCTTATTTTTTTTTGTTGAAATATGTAACTGAAGAAACCCCCACAAAACTTGCTCTTAAACGGTGATCAAATTGTGAATAAGATCTCAATGAAGTTTATTTAAGCTTGGAACTTGAACCAAATGCCACCATTCTCAAGACGGAGGATTCAGAATGGAAGGTGGGTCCATGTCCATAGCTGCAAGTGGAACCCATGCTTTACTTCTTACATTTCCACCGTATTATTAAAAAAAAAATTCTGACCGACCGACCCTATCTTTCTGGACCATTATTAGTACAACCAAACATATTTTTTTTGTGGCCTTAAAAGTAAGCTGTGTGGCTGTTAATGTTGTGGTATTTTGTGCACATTATCATTGATTTAGTAGGATTTGCTGGAAAGTTTTCATGATTTAGAGACAATGAAACACAAGTGAACATATTTAAAACACACAGAAAGGAAAAGTACTGTTCATAGTAATTTTGTTTGAAACATGATATTTGATGCATTTGTAATAATATCTGCGGTTTGCTAAATATTTACATGAGCTTTCAAAGTATGTTAATTTGACGTAAAGTGAATTTTTATATCATTACTCACAGATTTAATCTATTTGACATAAATATATGAATTTAATTTTTGTTACATTTTGTGGATAAATTGGGCTATAATAAATTCCAAGATTTTTGTTGTTGTGAAGTTATAATAACACTTACTGATTTGTTGTAAACATATATATATATATGACGATAAGTTGGTTCATCCCTGGTCACTGGTGTGGACAAGTTATTATATTTCGGCCACACGAGGACCAAACCAATTACGAAATTATCATTCGAAAGTGTCAATCAAATATGGTATCCACGGAGCTTAATTGAACTGAGGTCACTCATTACTTTTTTTCGACTTTTTCAACTTTATTATTTCCATATAAAACAATACATAAAAATGACAGATAATTAAAATCTTATGGAGGAGACGGCTGGAAGACCAATGAAGCTCGTTAAATAGCCTACCCCTATATAACACAACATAAATCAAACAACTCTTTTGACAAGAGTTTTCGCGTCGACGACCCGATTTTAATAAATACTGGTCAGGCGTATTACGACAGAAAAATTTATTGTAGTAATTGCGACCTCCTCATTCGTCTGACCCCGGTCTAAGACATCTAGGATGATATGGGAACACAAACATAAGTTTTGGTATGGACATCGCCATCTAATTTTCTAGGATGATATGTGGAACACAAACATAAGTTTTGGTATGGACTTTGCAACTAATTTAATAAACACATCTCATCATTTGTTGTTGATATACCAGGTTACAACGTGTGATGATGCTTGAATCCAAGGTCTTCCATAACAACCTTGTTGAGGCAGTGACAGGCAAACTGGAAGGAGAGACGACCATACCATCAGACACGTACACCAAGGAGCTTGCACTGGAGATCTTATGTTGGATTGCCGGGGTGCAGATCTGTGAGCCACTCAGGTATACAGGGTAGGACTCAACATTTACTAATTCTTTTGCTGTCTTTGTCCTATTAATCCTGTAATGTTTCATGTAGTGTGTTGAGTTCTCTGTGCTTCCTGTGTAATGATCTCTCTGAGAGTATAAGTTGAACAGGTTAATCAGTCTGCAGTCAGTCAAGTTTTTACATGTTTAGTCCTTGCAAAGATTTTACTGAGTTTGGAGGATTCTGCAAGGAAAACTTTTCCTGCAAGCGTCAATGGAAGTGTTCACATACCTTCCCCAAGCCTCAACTCGTATACACTTTTGGTCTTCAACATCTGACTCAGTAAAATTGCTAAATTTTAGTCACTTCAGGCCCATAGTTTTAACCAGAAATCTTCAAGTCAGTATATATTTGTATACTGTATTAATAAATTTAAGCGTGTAAAATACCCTATGATATTATTTCAAATGAGAAAAACCCCTAAATAGTTCTTTTGAAAAGACTTTACGGGTTTTGAAAGACTATTTACGGGTTTTCTGCGTAATTTATAGCATCACTTTCACGCACGGATTTACTCGCGCAACAAACTTTAGACACGCAAGCCAATATGCGCATTAACCTATTGCTTGCATTCATGGTTATAGCATTTTGTTAGTGCATTTTTTAATAAGATTACTTAAATTAGGCCATTATGCAAGTAAAAATTACATTATTTAAAAATTTATTAACGCAGTATCTAAAACAAATATATACTGAGATTTTTCAGATCTATGGATTAAAACTATGATCCTTCAGTGACTAAACTTTAGCTGTTTTACTTCAGGGCTACGCCCTTCAGTAAAATAGATAAATTTCAGTGACTTCAGGTCCATAGTTTTAACCGGAGATCTTCAAGTCAGTATATATTTGTATATTATATTCTAAAAAAAGTATAGGTTAATAATTCATTTTGAACAAATAAAATATGTCCAAAGTTCATTGTGCCCTCACTTTTGCGACCCTAAAATTAGGGTGTCAAATTATTGTCAAATGTCTGATGACCCTGAGAAGAGTAAGTTTAAGAATCCCATTGATGCCTGCATTAATTTAAGCCAAATTGCTAAATGTCTGCCAGACTAATTTTTATCATCCTCCCTCAGGAACAAAAGTGCTTTGTCAATACTGATTTTAATATTTCTTTGATTAGTATGGTCCAAATTGGCAACTTGTACTGTCAGAGATGTGTTTTGTAAACCTCATTCAACATATATAATCTAGAAAATAGATTTAAAACTCAATTGTGTGTAAACCATTCTTAAAAATGCTAAAATCTTAATTTATTACTCTAAACCACTGCAATCTTGCAATTCCGTTCATATTCAAGGGTCCTGAAACATATAAAAGTGGAGATTCATATATAGTGGTAGAAACTAAATTGATGATGGATTAAACTTCTGCACTACTGTAAATTACGTACCTTCAGAAGTACTTTCGGATGTGCTACATCTGTCCTCAGCTGGTCTTGTGCTGTGAAACATGTTTTAAGCTGTTTGGCACGTTTATAGCATAAAGCATGCAATATGCCCTGTTTATGTGATTTTGTGTGATTTTTAATTCTGTCCATCTCTATACTGTAGTTAGGATCTATATTAGTATTTAAAGTATTTCTTATTACATCCTTAGCATGTATGTGGTCTTTATTTCATCCCATTTCTCACATTGCATTTATTCTGTAAAGCCTGCTATAGGCCATATGACTCTTTTCAATTTGAAAATGTGAATTGAAATTCCTTTAAATTCCTTTATAATGTAAAACCATATCTGCACCTTACAATTTTCCATTTTCAGGACAAGCACCACTGTGACTTTGGTGGAAACTGTTCAGAAGCATCTTCAGACTATGGTCAAAACTTGTTACCTCGACTCAGATAGGAGTATAGCTCATAAGTGTAGCAGGTTGCTGGCTCTTTGTGTTGGGTAAGTTGTATTTTTAGCAAGAAAACAATTTGAAGAATGCTCTGTATTTAAGGGCAAGTGTTTTTAAACAATTAAAAAACATGTTGTTAATGATCCCTTTGCCAAACAAAAAAAGAATGCATATTATAGCTTATTTTTTGCTATCATCATATAAGGCCCATAGATTGTTACTGTTACTGAAACTGCTAATGATTTTGTGTAGAGGATAACTGTAATGTGGGTGTGAGGTACATGCCACATTATATTCATCTGAAAAAAACCTTATCATTCTGGGTGGGACCAAATCGCACCGTGTGTGAACAACAAACCAATCAAATCGATCATCAAGTCACACAGAAACAGAACAGACAAATCGCGCGAGCCCACAAGTATAGCGTGAGTTGCGTTTGAACTCTAACCTCGGTGCACCAGACGTATAAAAAAGAAAAGGTTTTCTTCAAACAACTTTATGTATACAGCACTTGTTACAAATATATTGTCAGGAAAAATAATTTGAAACATAAAATATATAAATTTGTCATTTGAACGCTATCCCTTAAATTGTTATAAATATTTACAGAGTAATAAAAGGAGAAGCTCATCACTTGTACTTTGAGTGAATTCTAATGCCTGATATTTGTTGCTTTAGGTGCACCATGAGATGGAGGACTCCAGGTGGCTATGATTCATTCCGACTTAGTCTCCTACAAAGTCTGCTTCACTGGCTACCAGTCTTACCATGTGCAACCTCCGCTGGTGCCCTGCGATGGTTCTTTAATATGCTTAACATGGTGAAGCAAGTGAACACTGAGAGTACAAGCCAAGCCTGTGTGGCACTGCTGAATCTGGTGGCTAAGAATCTGGATGAGAGAGTGCTGCCTGAACATTCACTGCTAAGAGCCAGGTAAGTGCACAAGGAATTTGTGGTTTAATGTTTGGGGTACTAAATCTTTTGATAATGTTATCCTTAGCCAGTTTTCGGACAATCTGCCAATGATAAATGAATTTCTATAAGATTCCATATTTGCAATGAATAAATTAAAATCTTGCTTGGTTTGATCAAATTCTGCATTTATAAGCTCAGATAGAACTTTGTGTAACAGACGTTAATAAAATTTTCTGACATTGCCTATCTGATAATGGTTTGTGGTTTGGTTTTACCCAATTTAATTATGATTTCCCCAATATTTATACCCAAAATATTAGCTAAGTTCTGTTTAAAATATTTCAAGATACAAATGCCTCTTTAGTAATAGATAACATTTAAATTATTAAGATATAAACAAATTAAGCAAATTATACCATTGCCATGGCTATGAATATATTCATGAACAAACTTTTTCAATCTTTTTGATGTATTATATTGCTTTTTGAATGTTTGTTCTTCAGATTTGGTTTATATGGCACACCATTGGACCCAGTTCTGTTTGATATTGAGCCATCCATCCCAGTCCCTAAATCAGCTGCATCTAAACCAGCAGGAGTTGCCGCATCCCCATATCACCAAGGTGGCGTCATGTCTGTCCCTATAATGCCAGGCGGTCCAACAGCTGGCGCTGGCTTTGGTGCTGGTCCTGATGTAGTAGATATCAATGGAAACCAGGTCGCCTCGTCTAAGGTGAACCGAGACAGCAGTACGGGATCACTAGGGGGCTCTCATTTTATGCGAGGATTGCTTGAAGTAGAGCCGTTACATTTCATGTGTTGTAGCACTAGTGATGGCACATATGTTGAACGGATTGGTGCAGGTAAGGATAATAGGAAGCATGGAGTTCAAGTTGTGAATCTAAACAGAACACCTTAACAGCACTGGGTGAAGTTTTTGTTTTCGGTTTAGTTAATAGTTGAGTATGCAAAACTTGTGAATTACAGTATTTGAATAATAATATATTTAAATGTGGCTTGTCTAAGTTTAACCCTTTGAACCCTGGCCATTCTGTACGATAATGTATCTGTATCGCTGACCCGGGCCAACCCAAAATTTAAAAACACAATATAACCCTAAACTTACTTTGATTTCGATTTCCATTGCTTTACCTTTTCATTTTAGAGTAATCTGATTTTTTTTCTAATAACCAGCATTCATAAAAGATTACTTTTTATGTCCACCAACATGTTCGACATTTACATTGTAGTCTACGGCGAAGCAACATTTATTTTAAATGTTGATCAAATTTACGAAAATATAAGGAATTGTTTACCTCGGTCAAGTAAACAAGAGCAAACTGACCCATCAACCATCGGTTCAGAGCTTCATTGATGTCTTCAAATATAAATAAGACCATTGAAAATTGTAACTACCCATGCCTATTGACAGAAACATCAAATATCTGACACGTGACCTAGAAGTCAGGTATACCGTACATGTACACGTGACCGGCTTGTCGGGTTCAAACGGTTAAAGGTTATGTGAAAATGGGTATAATTATGCCCCTATCAAGAAAACTTGTTGAAAAATGCAAGTATGATATAAGGAATGAATTGATATCTATTCAACTGATCTTTGTATAAACTGCATGATACATCAATTTTGACTCAGAACCTGATGCAATATTAAGATATGCAATAGCTAGTTGATTGTGAAGATTAAAAAAGCTGACCCAAACCGCAAATAATGGTCATTCACAAGGATAACAATAATAGGAACAAATAGCCCTTCCAGCAATAATATTAAAATCACTGAAGACAAAGTTTACGAAGAAATTGACCTTAATAAAACAAGATACAAAATGGTGGCATTATGAAGCTTTATTTTTAAAACGTTTTCATGGTAGATACCAAAAGCAACCAAATTCATGTTTTTGACTGAAAAATGTGGTGTAGTAGCTTTAACTGTTGCTTTTTACATGAAAACGCACTTGGAAAAGTCAGGCTACAGAGAAACACAGTATGCTGATATTTGTAAACCTGAGAGGGTACAAGACATCCTTTCAAATATTGGGATTCTGTGTAATTTATGTCTGTAACAAGTTTACTTTATCAGTGACAAATGACTTGTTGGACTGTTAGGTACACTTTCATATCAAATTTATTTTGTAACTACATAACTTTTGGGTTTACAGATGGTTTTTCATACATAAGCTGCACATATAATCTCAGGTAAAATATCATTAGATATTTTACCGTTTCCGGTGTACCCTAACCTTACTGTGGTTTACAGGTAACCCACAGAAATCTAGAAAAGATATTGATATGATTGTTACACCATATGTAGAGGACATTATTAGCTATATTTGTGTCAATTTTCAAGTAGCTACCTTTAACAGAACAAAAGTTATGATACAACAGGTAGAACTTTTTGAATGACCCTTGTACAATGTAGCATTTTGGAAAATAGAAAATTCAGTGAGAGCAAGATTGTTAAACAATCCAACAAGAGGAGAAAATCACCAAGTCTCATATTGATACTATCCTTATTTTTCAGGTCCTGAGAGCATAGCCAGTGCTATTGCCATGAGTGCCGGACCAAACAACCCAGGTGAAGGCTTCACAGGTGGGCCATCAGCAGCGCTGGCATCGTTATCATCAGCCATGGCATCGGCTGAACAGCAGCTGCAGATGCTGCAGCACAAGACACATGCACTCATTAAGCTACATCAACAGGTTAGTGATCAGCATTGAACAAGTCCGTCAGGATTGGCAGATGAAAAGTTCAATTAGTTCATCCTTCTGAACAAGTAGTAGAACAAAATTCACTGGGATCAGAAAGATGAATGACCTAATTAGACAGATGGATTGAGCTGTCAATACATCTCCATATTAGTCATACTATGGCTGATGGACTGCATCACAAATCGTTTAAAATAAAAGTGACCTGTCATATCAAATGGTACCTTAAGGTTGACATAGTAAAATACGAGATACGGACCATTGAAGCTGAGTATAGTCAAAAATCATGTCCAAGGTCAAATTTCTAATCTCATCAGAAACGTTACATTTCAAGTGTATTCTATCATATTAATCAGGTTCCAACATCCAAAATATAAAAACCAAGATAAAAATCCTTTCTCCATTCAAGTTTTACCAGTACAGAAACTTTCAACTCAATTTTCTCAGGACTATAGTTTTCTGAATACAAAGTATTGTCTTTCTTGTTTCTGATGCAATGTTTTATCATACAATATTGGTAATGGGTAATTTCAAAATTCTTTTAGGCCTAAACATTAATATGTAGAAATGAATTGTCACAGTGTTTACCATTTTTAACAGAATAACATACATAAAAAGTTGTATTGTGTATTTTTTGACAGAAACATAAGCTGGAGCAAAAATTGCAGGAGACTTCCAACAGCAATAGCCTTCCACAAGGATACACTGAAATCTACCCTCCACCAGCTACCCCAAAGAATACCCCATTCTTCATGACCCCACCCTTGACCCCACCTAATGAGAGCAGTGGTTTGCAGTATGGCCAGTCTGGCTTGTGGGATGTGCATCCTGATATGTACTTTTCTGGAGGATTGGCACCATATATCAACAAGACACTCAAAGGAAATAAGACAACTCCTGGGACTCCCAAGGGCAAAGCTAAAGTGAGTGCAGGAAATTAAACCTCTTTATAACAGACACTAATAGAAGAAGATAAAGAAGTATTGTTTCTTTTACTATACCAATTTCTTTTAAAAGTTTACAATTGGTATACCCCTGATATGTGGATATAAAGAACTAATTTGTCTGTCCCCAGCAAATTGGTTTCCAGTGTACATAGAGAAAGGAAAATGGGAGGAAAAATGAGTCTTTTATGAAAAGTCATTGCAGTGCATAGTTATTGAAATATTGTTTTCATGGTACAACATGTAGATAAGAGTTCATTACACTGAGTCTATCCCTCAGCCAAAGCCAATTACTGATGTCATTTTAACCCTTTCTATCCTGAATTGCAATATAGATGTATGCAACTCATACTGAATTAATTTACACTCAATACGAATTTGAACGCCTGAGCGTTCTCTTGTAAGCTCCTTTGGAAACTCTCGGGCGTTCTCTCAGATTGAAAGGTTTAATTGAATTGTAAGTTCAATTATATGGAAATATTGAATTGCAAAGCAATTTACAATAGCTTCTTGTAAATGCTTATAAGTTCTGAATATCTGATCCAATGTATGTGTTGATTAGGCTAGTTGATTATGCTGAAAAGAGCTTACTGTAGTCTAGATGCTACACGTTATGCTGAAAAGAGTTTACTGTAGTCTAGATGCTACATGTTATGCCGAAAAGAGTTTACTATAGTCTAGATGCTACACGTTATGCTGAAAAGAGTTTACTGTAGTCTAGATGCTACACGCTATGCTGAAAAGAGTTAACTGTAGTGTAGATTCTACATGTTATGCTGAAAAGAGTTTAATGTAGTCTAGAAGCTACAAGTTATGCTGAATAGAGTTTACTGTAGTCTAGATGCTACACGTTATGCTGAAAAGAGTTTAATGTAGTCTAGATGCTACATGTTATGCTGTAAAGAGCTTACTGTAGTCTAGATGCTACACGTTATGCTGAAAAGAGTTTAATGTAGTCTAGAAGCTACACGTTATGCTGAAAAGAGTTAACTGTAGTGTAGATGCTACACGTTATGCTGAATAGAATTTACTGTAGTCTAGATGCTACATGTTATGCTGAATAGAGTTTACTGTAGTCTAGATGCTACATGTTATGCTGAATAGAATTTACTGTAGTCTAGATGCTACACGTTATGCTGAAAAGAGTTCATTGCAGTCTAGATGCTACATGTTATGCTGGATAGAGTTTACTGATGTCTAGATATCATTACAGATATTGTGTGGCATGACCAACAAAACCTACCACTTAATTTTTGCACAGGTATCTGATATAGGGCGTAGTGAAGCGATTCAAACCAACCCAACACTAGTGCGTAATTTACTCAACCCACCTCAGTCTCATGTGCTTGTCATAGACAGAATGCATTCAGGTGAGTCAACATAAAAATGGATTTTACCCCAGAATTTTCATGTTAAAGGGGCATTGGACAAGTTCAGCATCATCCCCAAACTTTTCCCCAAGCATTTTGAGATTTTTACATCATTTGAAGCATTAGCGGTAATACTGACAGCATACAAAGTTTCATTGTCAAATTCAAACCCTTTTTATCAAAATATTTACATATTCTTTTGTTTCTAATTATCGTTGTTGACAACGATAAATACTGCCCCCTGTAGTTGAATTTTTAAAATTGGCCTTTTCATGAAATCTAATAATGCATACTCCAAATTTGGTTTGATTTACCTACAATCGTATGATGTGAGAGAAATGTTTTTCAAACTAACTTTTGGTTTTTCTTTATATATAACATCAATAAATAAGTTTAGAGAAAAGCCTCATACCCAAGATCACGAAGCAATGTAAAATTCAAATGTTTGACTTTTCTGGAGGTTTTGATCAAAATTTTCCTGATATCTCGTAATTGACTGTTATTTTCCAACAAATGAAGTGTACATCATCCACAAATAAAATTTTGAAATTTTGTCCAATGCCCCTTTAATGATGTGGTTCATCCACGATGGTAGCTTGCACTTGCCATGAGTTTCTTCAGTTTTCTGAAGAAGACTGCTGTGAATAGCAGTTGGGAAACTGTTTGTTTATTATCCCTCCGTTGTGAACTCAACTTGATTCGATTCACACTTGTGTCATATTGTGAAACTTATTTTAACTTTTTCAGGTTTTCATAAATATATAATCGTGATAAACCTATTGAAGATGTGTATAAAGAAAACACAAATCACGCTGTTCCTTTATAGTTACATCTATAATACAATTTATTAACAAGATATATCGCCATCAAGTAAAGCGGAGTGTAATGATAGTAGGTAGCTAGGTGTTTCCTGACCAAGATCCAAAATACAACTAATTTAACAACTATATTCAGCAAAGCAAGTAATATCAATTAATATAAAACAACCAATCAAATTTAAGAATCATTTATAAGAAGTCATTGTCCTAATTAAAATTTCACCATTTAGAGACAATGAACAATGCACTCATTATATGATGAGAAACAATAAATCTTATTATCTTAATCTACCAAACCACAAACAAAGGTAGATCCTGATTCAAAGAAATATTATAATAGAAGTATTGTCATCTGAAGACAATAACATGGTTATCAACCTCTCTTGCTAGGAAATCAGGAAATCGCTCAAAACAAAGAGGATCTTCATAAGTTATAATTGCTTAATTTCAAAGAATTAGAAAACGAAAGGTAGATGACCATAGGGACAAGGTGAGGTGTCAAGCCCAAATAAAATTTTATCCAAAATTTAAAGATATAAATGATCAAAGCAAAATAAAATCTTCTTTACTCAATTAATAAAGGTGCTATGGCACTATCTCACACGCCCCCCTCTAAAGATAAGACTGTGTCAGTCTTTAACATTTTAGATAGAATATAAGCATTCATCAAACACAATTTTGGAACAGAGTAATGCATTTTCATATAAAAAAAAAGAAATTCAAAGGTAACTTCTCTGTGTTTGTGGAATGGAAAAAATATAATATATGCAATAATGAAAGAAATAATAATGAAAATTCATCATAGGAATTAAAATGGCATAGTGTTCTAAGTAAATATAAATAGTCCACAGCAATACGATTCTAGAGGTGTTGTCATTAGATATGGCAATGTCTATAATTTCTTCAAGGAAGATGTATCCAAGCAGCACATGTATAAAAAAAATATGCAACATGAATTCCAGTCAATAGTTCAGCTTAGCCAACACCAAACTCAGTGATGAGTGAAGGTAAAGAATGTCTAGGACATTAATCAGCTGTGAAGGTAAATAACCAAATTGATAATTCTGTGAGAATATACAAACAGGTGAATGACCTAGTATAATAACAACACATTAAATTCTACAAAATAACATGAATCAGAAAGTTTAAGTGTGATCATGTCCAATGAAATATAATGATAAGATACCGGTATATATAACTAAAATAAGGAAAAACTTACTCAAATATTACTTGAACTATTTATTGCTTCAAAATAATATTAAGCCTACAAAAACAAGGAAAAAATCCAATGGCAAACATATGCAAGGCTTAAACCATAAAGCTAAAATTTGAACGACTTTAAAGATTTCAAAAATATAATATTCGCGGCTTAATACTTTGCACGACTTCATGATGAAAAAATTTTTTACTGCTATTACCTAGCACGACTAAAAACATAGTTCACTAGCGCGACTTCAATTGTCAATAAGATAACTTGCGTGGCTTACTTTGCACGACTTTAAACATAGTTCACTTGCGCGACTTATAATACTGCGCGACTTCAAATGTCAATAAGACAACTTGCGTGGCTTACTTTGCACGACTTTAAACATAATTCAATTGCGCGGCTATTACTTAGCGCGACTTCAATTGTCAAGAAGACAATTTGCGTGGCTAACTTTGCACGACTTAAAACATAATTCAATTGCGCGGCTATTACTTAGCTCGACTTCAATTGTCAAAAAAAAAAAAAAAAAAAAACATGCGCGGCCTAATATGCACGCACAAAAAGGAATTTAAAACATACGTATTACTTCGTAAATCCTGAAGTAATCTCCAAATTCAAAAATATATAAGAAAAAACACATAATCTCAATTTCTTTGAGCGACAAAATTGTTTTTTGTATTTATTAGACGCTTTTGACGTATAGCATGGATTTAGCACTCTTCTTTATAATTTCAAATTATCCACAATTTGCTTTGAACTAAAACAATATTATTTAATTCCAAAAAAAGGTACATGCCTGTTACTTAAGCCAAAAAAGGTCCCAAAACAAAATATTTTTATGATATTTCGGTCACAGTTGATCCTCGCGCGACTGA